>SEYY01000284.1:22500-25000 GCA_009176605.1 Armadillidium nasatum
TGTGTGTGTAGAGGTAATGACATATGACCCACGCAGAGTCTTTTATTCAACCAGGTTGTTGGCTAATTATTAAAGTAAAGCGAATGAATGAACTTCGACATACGTGTTTTGAATCGTTGTAAAATATAATTGTTTTCTATTCGTCTACTTTTTACTAAATGCTTAGTTTTTTCTAAATATTTAGAAGGAAAACGACATTCTATTGGTAAATTTAGACACAAAACCACTCCAATTTTTTTCGCGAAAATGACGTCATTAACACCATTTTCTTAAGTACCCTAAAATATGAACGGACTTGCAAACTTGACATTCAAATCCACAGGGAAATTTAGGGGAAATCATTAATTGTATCATCTTTAGATCAACCATACATTTGCTACGCTTTTGTATGAAGTTTTATCCATTTTTATTCGAATAGAAATTTGCTTTTAATAATTTTGAAAAACAGATAAATTTTTTTTATAGATTTTTAAAAAAATTTAATATTTATATATATATATAATATATATATATATATATATATATATATATATATATATATATATATATATATATATATATATATATATATATATATATATATATATATATATATATATATATATATATATATATATATATATTTAAATTGGTTCATTTCATATATCTGAAACTCCGAACAAGTTTCATACAACAAAAGTAGCTAATGTACGTCAGGTCTAAAGCTGAATATATTAAGGAATTTTTATTTAAAATTTTATTTTAAAGTTATAACCAAAGCGGTATGCAACCCTAATACTAAAATACAACTGTAACATAACTGATAGACTGGTTGACTCACTTGCTTGACGGCTTTGGTTTCGATCTCTTCACCTTGATGCTTGTGATAAAAACTTCCCAGTAAGTTCCCCCTCCTTGAATAGAAAGTGCCATATATATATATATATATATATATATATATATATATATATATATATATATATATATATATATATATATATATATATATATATATATATATATATATATATATATATATATATATATATATATATATATATATATCAGTATTGTGTGATAGCTTTATTTCGTATTTGTTATATTTCCTCTAAAATTATTTGTTTTTGTTTTTTTTGTTTTTTTTTTCAAAATGGCGATAAACTCTCATTGTTATTTATTATTACCAAACAAGACTGATATATTATTCGAGTATATTCCTTTCCTTATGAAACATATTTGCAGTTCCACATCTCCCAATGATATCCATTTCTCAAAGACTAGATTAATATCCTCGCGTTTCCCAACATGGAAAGTTAATAAAACTTTTCTTATTCGAACCTCCTTTTTCCCCTCCATCCCGCCCTCCCCCCAAGGCACCAATAATGTAAATCACTCTGGCGCTCCTCACTGGTGTCAGGGGAACACATCAGCCGAAGGATCAATAAAGACTATGTTCCCTTGTTAAACATTTTCATTGGAACAATCTATTCTTTTTTTGCTTTTATTTGCATTGCAAATGAGAAAATGAAATTAAGAATATATTGGGAATCGATTTTTAGAGGCTAGCTACTAATACTACTACTACTAATAATAATAGTAATAATACTAGTAATAATAATAATAATAGTAATAATACTAGTAATAATAATCATATTAGTAAAAATAATAATTAATAATAATAACATTTTTTTTGCGCGTATAATTATAAATCAAATGCTCTAAACAGTGGAAAACTGCAGTTGTAACAGAGCTATATCGTCGCCAGAAGATGCCGAGGTGAGACCCCAGGTGGTCACCCTAAGTTATTCTTTAACTTAGGTTGATCAGTCCCCTATAAGACACCAGGTACCCCTACCCCTACCCCTATCACCACTCCTTTCCCTACACCACCCACCACCCAAAACCTCACTCATTCCCTATAAAAGTTTTTACAAAATTAAAATACTTAAATAGTTATTAATATTATTAAAAATAAATAAAACTTAATAAAAATGAGTAAAATTAAAAAAAAAAAATTAAAAATAGTTCAAGAAGTAAATCAGAAATAAATAAATAAATGAATAACTAAAAGAGAGTAGGGATTGGACTGCTATTGGACTCGAACCAACAACCTTTAAGATGGTAAGTCTAGCGCGCTGACCACTATGCTACGGCAGTATAAAAGGGAGTCGCATTGGAACTTGCTCACGATTTACATTCGCGACGTTAAGCCCAAACGACTCCCCCGACTGCAACATGAGCAAGGTTATATATATATATATATATATATATATATATATATATATATATATATATATATATATATATATATATATATATATATATATATATATATATATATATATATATTATTTTTTATTTTTTATTTTTTTTTTGGACAAATTTTTTAAGTTCTGGGAAACGGTCACACGCAATGACGCGAGAAATAAATCATGTCAGAAGCATTTTGGTCTGAGAAAAGCTCAAGAAATTTAATTTTCAGTAATGAATTTTTATTTAAGTTCCATTCGTATGTTACTAA
>SEYY01000284.1:30000-35000 GCA_009176605.1 Armadillidium nasatum
CCCTAAGCCTTATCGCTGTTTGCAGCTCGCCTATTCCACTTACTTCGGATAGCCTTTTCACTTTATAAAAGCAAATTTTCCCTTCTATACCTAAATGGGAAGCTATATATTGCGCTTCCGCATTTTTACAAGGTGTGAACCAGTAATCAGTCGTTGTCTTTGTATCTCTTTAAAATAAACCTTGAATATATAAATATCGAAAGTAGGAATAAAATAGCTTGAGAGGTTGTGTTGTTTATATTTAATTTTAATATGCATACATAGTTCGTTGCATTTCAATCGAGTTGAATTTTACAAATATTTATTATTCAAAAATATTACTATATTAAGGATAAACCTTGTCTTATAAGATAAAAAAACATCAATATTATTATTAAAATTACTATGTTAAAATTAAATATATTTATAAATCAAAATATAAATATTAATAAACATTATTTAAAATTAAACATTAAATAAAAATAAACATCTATAAACATTATAAATTATGTAGATTTAAAATACTATTAAATACATCATTTACACAAAATTAAAAGAAAACTTTATTTATTTTCTAAATCACTTTACTATTAATTTTTATTTATTTGAGCACTATATAAATATATATATATATATATATATATATATATATATATATATATATATATATATATATATATATATATATATATATATATATATATATATATATATATATATATATATATATATATAATATATATATATTTATATATAACAAAACTATATCAAATATCCCAAAAATGCATTCAAAATAAAACAAAAAAAATTGAGCAAATTCCTAGACACTTAAAAGCACTTAAAATAAATTAAAACAAACATTAATAATCACAAAAGCCATAAATAAATAATATTTATTATTCTTTAAAACTTATAAGACGAATTTTCATTCATTTTGTAAATATTGTGTCTTACCACGGTTTAATTAAAGGAATTATGACAATGCTTCAAATATATAAAGAGTATTTGTATTAAGAAATAAGTTTGTTAAGCCACGTTCTTTGAAAAGCAAATACCATAAAAATAATGAAAAGAAAGATAATAAATGGGGAAGGTATCTTTTTCTCCATGGTTTTCGTTGCTATTGCTTTAGGAGAAGGTAAACACACGTGGATGAAACAAAAATTGGAATTCTTCTTCTTCTTCTTCTTCTTCTTTTCTTTTTTTTTTTCTTTATTTTTTCATTTTTTCTTTTCTTTTTTGTCGTTTTTTTCTTTTTCTTCTTTTCTTTTTCTTTTTCTTCTTTTTCTATTTCTTTTTTTCGTCTTTTTTCTTTTTCTTTTCTTTTTTCTTTTTCTCCTTTTTATCTTTTTTTTTTTTTACTTTTTCTCCTTTTTTTCTTTTTCTTTTTTCGTCTTTTTCTTTTTTCTTTTTTTCTTTTTTCTTTTTTCTTTTTCTTCTTTTTCTTACTCTTCTTGTTTTCTTTTTTTTTTTTTTAACTTTATACGTGTCAATATTTGTCCTTCATCCATATATAATAATATATAAAGGAGAATCTTGACATTATTTGCATTACTGAAGCATGGGTAAATGAGGCACTTTACGGAGATTCCCTACAGGAATATGAAATAGAAGGATACTCATTTTACCTATACCAACGTAGAGGAAGAAATGGTGGAGGTGTAGCACTCTATGTTAAAAGCAATATTGAATCAGTGTTAATTGCTGACATTAAAACAAATCAGGATGTGGAATCTCTGTGGGTAGATATTCTTATGTATAATAAATCATACAGGATAGGAGCATTTTATAGAGCTCCTGATCAGAGTCAAGTATTAGATGAAGATATGGTGAAGGAAATCAAAGTAGCGTGTGAAAATAATGCAAAAGGGGTAGTCATTATGGGTGATTTTAATTTTCCAGACATTGAGTGGAATACTTTGAGTAGTATGGTTAATAGAAGTTCAGTATTTGTAAATTGTATTCTATACAACTTTTTGAGTCAGATGGTTCAAGAACCGACAAGGCATGCGGCATTGTTAGATTTAATATTAACAAATGATGAGAATATGGTGAATGATATCGAAGTTGGGGAGACTTTAGGAGCTAGTGATCATTATATTATTAGATTTAACTGGAATATGAGGTCTGGGCCCAAATTGCAAGTCAATAGGGAAAAGATATTAGATTTCAGAAACGGAGATTTTAGCAAATTCCGAGCAATGCTCAATGAAATTGACTGGGATAAGGAGTTTAATGGTCAAAATTGTTTCATCATGTGGGAATACTTCAAGCAAATATTGGTCTACCATTCAGTCTGTGTGTTTTAAAGATAAATCCATTAGGGTGGCAAATAGAAAACCTAATTGGTGGAGTAGAGAGATAAAAGAGAAAATCAGTGAAAAGCGTAGATGTTTTAAAATATTCAAAGGTAGGAGCAGGGGGGAAGATTTGGAACATTATAAGAGAATTAGGAATGAACTTAACCAGTCAATAAGAAGAGCAAAGAGAATGGCAGAAATTAATTTGGCAAAGAACAGTAATAAAGACCTGAAAAAGTTTTTTAGCTTTTATAAATTTAAAAGCAAGGATAAGAAAATTGGCCCAATTAAAATTGATGGAAATTTAGTAAGCTCAGATAAGGAATTGGTTAATATTTTCAACGCTTATTTTGCATCAGTGTTTACTGAGGAAAGGTTGGATAGCAGTTTAGAGACTAATAGTTCTAGTATACATGTAATGAATAGGTGTACAGCATTTGAAATTGAGTTAAATGAAATTAAATCTTTACTAGAACATATTGACCCAAATAAGGCAGCGGGTCCAGATGGTGTATATGGTAGAATTCTAAAAGAGGGGAGTAGCAGTATTGCAAAGGCACTGTATTTGATTTTTAAGCGATCTATTGCTTTTGGAGAGGTACCTGAGGACTGGAAAATGGCATATGTGGTGCCCATTTTTAAAAAGGTAGTAAGGAAGATTTAGGGAACTATAGGCCAGTTAGCTTTAACATCTCTTGGTTGTAAAAGTTTTTGGAAAAGTTATTGAAAAGTCATATAGAAACATTTGGATGATAATATGATACTGCATAACTCCCAGCATAGTTGTAGAAAGGGTGGATCATGTCAAACTTACTTTCTAGAATTTATGGAATATATTACTGAATGTATAGACAGGGGTGATCCAGTTGATGTTATATATTTAGACTTTAGCAAAGCTTTTGATAAGGTACCCCATGTTAGGTTGATGCAAAAGTTGTCACAGTGTGGTATAAATGGTATGGTACACAATTGGATTAAAGAGTGGTTAAAGAACAGAAGGCAGTGTGTATTACTTAATGGAAATAAGTCATTATGGGAAACGGTGAAGAGTGGGGTCCCACAGGGTTCTGTGCTGGGACCACTTTTGTTTCTTATATATAAATGATTTAGACAAAGGCCTTAAATGTAAGGTTTCTAAGTTTGCAGATGATACCAAAGTGGTTACCTCAGTAAGGAATAATGATGGATGCATAAAGCTTCAAAGTGATCTAGATAGACTTCTTGGTTGGGCAGAGAGGTGGCAAATGAACTTTAATAGTAAAAAATGTAAAGTTCTTCATGTAGGTTACTCAAATGAAAGATTTAATTATGAAATGAATGGGGAGTGGCTTGAGACTGTGGAGCATGAAAAGGATTTAGGTGTGATTATTAGCAGTAATCTGAAGGTGGGTGATCAATGTTTGGAAGCAAGGAATAGAGCTAATAAGATGTTAGGTATAATTAATCGCAATGTAGTTTACAAGAGCAAAGAGGTTATAAGCAAGCTATATAATAGCTATGTCAGGCCAGCATTAGAGTATTGTGCACAGGTTTGGGCTCCTCATTTAAGAAGAGACATAGATATGCTGGAGAGAGTCCAACGTAGAGCAACAAGGATGATTTCTGGCTTTGAAAATAAGAGCTATGAAGAGAGGTTGAAAGGAGTTAGGAATGTTCTCGGTTGAAAGGAGATTTCTCAGAGGGGATATGATACAAGTTTACAAAATATTTGCATCTGACAGTAATACAGAGATTGAAAAATACTTTATAGTGGACCATGGAAGAGTAACTAGAGGACATGATAAGAAAATTAAAAAGAAGCCATGCCATCTCGATCTAAGAAAATACTCTTTCAGTAATAGAGTTGTTAATTTTTGGAATGACTTGCCACAAGAGATTGTTGACTGTGATTCTCTTGTCAAATTTAAAAAGGGGCTAGATAGATATATGGATAGGTTTAGGTATTATATAGAATAACTTGACTAAGCCAAATTGGTGGGTATATTTGAATTTTTAGATCAACCTATGACCAAGCCTAATTGGCAGTTTATTTTTTTGTAGTGGGTGATGGTTCATTGAATATTGCATGTAAAACTGGCCTTGGTGTTATTTTTTATCTTTGCATGAGTAAACTGATAACTAGGGATAGGACAGACCTAGTCTTTGTGCATGTATTAGTATTGATAGTTAATATTTGTTTGGACTGGGACAGTCTCGATAGGCCCTTGTGGCTTCTAACTGTCTCTATTTTTCCTATGTTCCTATGTTCCTAATATGGAAACCAAATTAAGTTTTTTAAAAACCATTTCTACTCTGTTTCGTTTGTTACAAATCTGATTAAATAAATTTTTCGAATTTCTTTTATTTAATTTAATTTTTTTAAATAAATTTGAAAGTTAAATATAATTCTCCTCCTGTCCGTCTATCTGTCACTTTTTTTTTTTTGTTTTCGATAGTCTTTAGATGACGTGTTATTTCAATCAATCACTCGTAGGCGCCATCTTGTTATATGTTTACGTCTGAAATCGAATATTCGAATGTGAAATGAGACGGTTTACTGTTACATCCATTTACTCGGTGCGTCTGTCTAAACAGAGAAATATTTATATAATTAAAATTGAGCGATGGACAGAACTGTCAGTGACCTCCCACAATTCTGTTGAATGCAGTCTGTCTTGTTTATAATAATTTGAGATACAAACAATTATTTTTAACTTATTCCCCCTCCTCTATATATATATA
>SEYY01000284.1:37500-52500 GCA_009176605.1 Armadillidium nasatum
ACAACGGACATGAAATTACAATACCTTAGCAAATTTTAGGTACAGTACTAACTCTATAAACTCTGGGACAGCTTGAAAATAGTCAGTCTAATCTAAGGTGACCATATTTTTCTGACCAAAAATCTGGAAGCTTCTAAACATTGCCCCCCAAAATACACTGCTCCTAAGGGTTTTATGGGATGTATAAAGAAGAGGGATTTTTAATATAAGGAAGAAATACGATTGCTGTTTTCAAAAACAAGTCGTATGGTTTGTTAGTTAAGGACATTCTACAAAAAAAAAAAAAAAAAAAGAAATACATTTTTGCTATCTAATTTAAACAAAAGTTGAATAAAATACTTTTATCCGTCCCGATTTACCCTCTAAAAAATCAGGACACGGCTTAAAAAATCGGGACTGTCCCAATAAATTCGGGACGGATGGTCACCTTAGTCTAATCTTTCTTCCTATATACAATTATTGTAATTCTTTGAACTGGGAAAATACCATTTGGAAAGAATATGTTATTCTATTTAAAACCTACAAGACAGTGCTATATGTCTTACCAATGGTTAGACCCACCAGGCTAACTAACTTTTAAAAGAAATAAAAAAGAAAAAAGTTATAAAATTTCATATTTAGCTACGAGTTTGTTGATATATTATATATTGTTTAATATATTTTGGTAGTTTTGAGTACGTCTGTGTGTGTGTGTCTGCATGCATGCGATTGTGTATTTATTTGTATTATGTTTTCATTGATCAAGTTACTTGTCCTCTAGTTTTGCAATGATTTTTTTGCACACTCCGGGTTTTTATTTCAACTTAATTATAAACAACTAAGGTTTTTTTCTGAGGACAACAACATTTGGTTTCAATTTCTAATTGGCTTATTTATGTCAAATATATCACACACACACATGCACACACACACACACACATATATATATATATATATATATATATATATATATATATATATATATATATATATATATATATATATATATATATATATATATATATATATATATATATATATATATATATATATATATATATATATATATATATATATATATATATATATATATATATATATATATATATATATATATATATATATATATATATATATATATATATATATATATATATAACCAATTTCATTGGAACAGTACAACTTTACAAATCGCTGTTAGCGTTTGCCTTTTCCGAGGTACACTGCTCCATTCACCCATGAGTCAAAATTCTTTTAAAAGAGTTTAATCAATCAGAAATCAGTCCGTAAAAACCTTCATTGTCTGAAACACTTGCCAATGGGTACCAGTCCGCGATCACGACGACCATTATGAGTTAACTGCAACGTACTCTACTACTGGACGATCGATTGCACTGCTTGCTATAGTATATAAGACTATCGACTATGCTATAAACAAGTCAATTTGAAACAACTAACTAAATCGGTTACTTCTAATGGCTAGTTCAAATGCAATGACTACATTTATTCCAATTTGAAACACCAATAAAGTCGGCTACATCTAATTGCTTCTTCAAATACAACGACTACTTTTATATCAATCATTAACGTCTTTCTTGAAACTTACGATTCGCAAAACTTATTATAAACACATACTTCACCGCGCTTCAAGTAACGAGGTTAGTTAAATAGCAGAGGGCAGAGACATACTTTTGTTGGTCGAGTGACAAATATGACCTTTGCGCCCAATAAGAGTATCGAGTACCTCTTATATAAAGGACAAAAACAAATGTTTTTGTTCATTCTATATATATATATATATATATATATATATATATATATATATATATATATATATATATATATATATATATATATATATATATATATATATATATATATATATATATATATATATATATTTACAAGTTACTGCCTTCCAACGAGCAGGGACCATTTCAAGAAAGGTTACAGAATAATTAATACATATGTCACAAGTGAGCACAGATACAAGCCTTAAAGAAAGGATTATTAAGTACAACAGGATGAACAGATAATAGCAGGGAGTTCCACAGAACAGAGGTGGATGGAAATTAGGAGGTACAACATCCAGCAAACCCGGAATTACCAATCTCCCTCTCAAAAATTCGTGTAAACCATAGCATTCCTTGTGTTACGTGGTTGACTCAGTGGTGATGGAATGCAAGAGGTTATTTCCCAGGAGCAATTAACTTCGTAATTTCCCTTGGGAGCTTGAATATAGGAAACAGTTTATCTGTCTTTCATACAGTAGCTTTAGATTTAGCCCACTCCAAAAGATATGTGAAACAGGAGACACCCCAATCAAATATGAGAACAGTATTCCATATACAAGGGACGATAGGATCCTTAGATAATTGGATTAACTGTGGGAAAGAACAAAATTTTTACAACCTGAAGAGAACTCCAATTTTTTTTGAGACAACTATTGTGATATGAGGTTTACAATACAATAAGTTTACGAGTATGTCCAAAGCAAGAATGTTTATGTTGTTCACAGGTTAGACGGTTGAACTACTGAAGGAGGTTGGAAAGCTGGGGGGTATTTTTGAGAAATATGTAAAAAAGGTTGACTTTTTAATGGATTGATATATATATATATATATATATATATATATATATATATATATATATATATATATATATATATATATATATATATATATATATATATATATATATATATATATATATATATATATATATATAGGTCAGACTTCAGTTTGAGCCAGCTACATATTTAAGAAACTACTGAACGTACGTAAAAAAGAATTATATTTTTAGAATCCTTGTCGAATTTCAGTTAGGAAAAGTTTAAAATATTTGCAAATAAAAAAAAAAAAAACATGATTATGTACGATAAGCGCTGAACTAACCAACCTAATTCGACTTTATGTAACTTAAACTACCGAAGATGGCCACCGTATACAGGCCTAACTGATGTATTACACCATATATATATATATATATATATATATATATATATATATATATATATATATATATATATATATATATATATATATATATATATATATATATATTATATTTTACAATTTTGTTAGTCATTAGCGAAATTTTAGTTATTCAAATTTATTTTTAAAAAATGACATTCCCAGACGTACGATTATTTCCACCTTTATAAAAAAGTTAACTTTACTTATATAAACTTTTATTATTTTTTAATTTCCCAATGTTTCGTACCTGAAATTCGACAAGGATTCTAAAAATATAATCCATTTTTACGTACGTTCAGTAGTTTTTAAATATGTACCTGGCTCAAACTGAAGTCTGGCCATATATATATATATATATATATATATATATATATATATATATATATATATATATATATATATATATATATATATATATATATATATATATATATATATATATATATATATATATATATATATATATATATATATATATATATATATATATATATATATATATATTAAATTTCGTAAATTTAACTCATAATTTTTATATTTTCAAAAACTAATTTAATATCCTAAATTTAAAAATTGAAAATTAAAAATAAACTTTTATTTTTTCTCTGACGCCTAATGAGCAAAGTTTAATATTTGTTTACTGAAGAAAAGGGGCTGCACAATATTCTTTTTTGAGCTTCAAAACTTTACCATAAAATTAATGATGTTTAGAGAATATCAGATTTCAGACTCTTGAATATCCGGATATTCACATTAGATCAGTGTTTTAAAATGAGGATGCGGATGTAACATGCACTGACTATTAAACTGTACATATGTATATACATTAATGGAAGTTAAATATGTAATAAAAAGTCAGTTTAGTTCGATTATTTGAAATTTTAAAACGAAAAAGGATAGAAAATAAATGAATAAATAAATAAATAAATAAAAAAACAAAAGAACAAACACCAGATCTTGATAAGGCATCGCGATAAACTTTCAGGTGTGCTAATGAGAGAGCTCCATAAAGTAGAAAAGATCATATTCGGAGGGAAAACAAAAGTAAATAGAAATTACTTAGATCATAGATATAACTGGTACGAAGGATGCTCTTCAACGAGTCAGTCTGAACTTGACAATCTTGATATAAAATTCTTTTGAACAATTACTCTTTTCTTTGTGCAAATTTTAATAAATGACAGTAGAATGTGGATGGACAGTCCACTACACCAATCAGTGTTTCAGTTTCTACACAGAAAAAGGAAAGAATGGAAACATTATGGGGTATGAATAGAGGAGTAGACGGTCATGAAGTTGGTGGTGTTAATAAGTAGCTTCCTCTTTTACTCTACCTCCTTCTTGAAGATTTGTTAAGCCAGGCTGATAAGATTTCCCTATTCTCGCAGCGTGAATAAACCTTATTCATAGTTCTTTGATGTTTCAATAGCAACTATTGTTATGTAATATTAAGATGACATTAAGACAGTATTCTGGTAAAATCCTTTAACTTAACATGTCGAGTACAACCCTTTTAAACTCTCTGTAATATCTTTTGGCAGAATAATACAAATCAGTAACAATGAAGATGACAACATTAATTAATATTTAGATCGAAATTATATCAGTGAGCAATAAGAAAAGTACAGGTCTTTCTCCAGATTACCAGATATAAATCATCTAATAAATGATTTGAAGACAATAAGCAGAGAAAGATACGGGGGCTGTAGTTAGAGTGATCAAGATAACTATTCTTCTTCTTTTGAAATGAGTGTAAATTTAATACATATGTCATAGGTGAGCTCAGATACAGGTCCTTAAAGAAAGGATTATTAAGTACAACATGATGAACAGATAATGCAGCGTGAAGAAAAGATTTTAAATCAAAGCAGAAAGAAAATGTGGAGAGGGCCCCCTGTTCTCATTTTGACTTTTTTCACTAAATCCTTCATAAAATCTATAATAATTTATATTTAAAATTTTTATTTTTTATTTTTAAACTTTTTGAAAACATATGTAGGAATTAGGGATGGAGCGATACCAAAATTTTTACCGATACCGATACCTAAAAATTCCCCCGAACCCGATACCTAAAAATATGCCGATACTTGCCGATACCACTACCGATACCGATACTTTACTCCTATACAAAATTTTTACCGATACCGATACCGATACTGAAAAGGTCGATACCGATACCGATACTTAAAAATATGCCGATAATTGCCGATACCGATATTTAACTCCATCCCTAGTAGGAATCAAAAGTGTATGAAGTATAAATAATAGATGGTGGTGTGGATGGTTTGTCTATTGCCCAAAATTATCAGAAATTTGAAATTTTTCATTTTTTTGAAAATTTTCAACTTCGAGTGCATATTTTTATGTAAACCGTAAATATTTTGGGGATCTCACTTCGTATATATCTTCCTCTAACTGTCTCTAATTCACATAGAAAGTTTGAAAAAGATCTCTGCATCCATTTTTTCCAAATTTTTCCTTTGAAAAGTGTTATTTCAAGAAAATCAAGGAAAACCAAATCTCTTATTGTTGTCAATGAATAATATTCCATGTTTGAGTGGTCACATCTCAGTAACCATTTGGAATTATGAAAAACTAATTACATATTTGGAATCAGGAAATATAACAGAAAACTTTTTAAAAAAATTATTTTATTTGTGGTTGCCATATGCCGACAGATTCAAGGTCGTTCCACATGTGTTACTTGAAAATCCTTTTTCTCAGGAACCGTTTGGAATTAGGAAAAACTAATTACAGACTTGAAATCAGCAAAGATTTTACAAAAAAAAACTATTGAAAAAAACTTGTTTCTTCCAAAATGGGGTCCTTATGTCGGAGAGTCCCCCTTTGAGAACTTTATTAGAGTGGTCTTTTCTCAGTAAGCATTTGGAATTATGAAAACTAATTAAATATTTGGAATCAGGAGAAAATTTCTTTAAAATTGTCTAAAAGTTTATTAAAAAAGTCTTTAAAAAAATTTCTTTTTGGGTCCCAAATTCCGCCAAATTCAAGGTCATTCCACAGGGATCACTTTAAAAGTCTTTTTCTCAGAAACCGTTTGGAATTATGAAAAACTAATACACATTTGGAATCAACAAATATTTTATTAAAAAACAGTTGAAAAAACCAGATGGAGGAAATTCTTGCACCCCAAAATTTGGTGTCCTTCAATTTTGGTGGGTCATGTCATTCTTTGAATGGACATATATCAGTAACCATTTGTAATTATGGAAAACTAATTGCATATTTGGAATCACGAGAAAATTGTCTATGAAAATGTCACAAAAGTTTTTTTAAAAAAATTAAATTCCTTTATGGGCCCCAGATTCCGCCAAATTCAAGGTCATTCGACAGGGGTCAATTTAAAACTATTTTTTTCAGGAACCATTTTAAATTATGAAAAGCCTGCTATATATTTAGAATCAACAAAGATTTTACTAAAAAAATATTGAAAAAAAATTTCGGGAAATTTTTTCACCCCCAAAAGTTAAGAGTCCCCTGTTTGGAGGGTACCATTAATACCAAAAAGATGTTTAAAAACAGGATGAAACTAATGGACATTCAGTATTAAACCTGACTTTTAAAATTTTTCTCAAAATTATCTAAAAGGAAAGAAATAGTGGGTATATTTTAATTTTTTTTAGAGAAACATAAAAAAAAATGTGTTAAAAGAATTGATTGGGACGATACGGAATGCATGTAAATCTCTCAAAAAAGCTGAGTCAGATCGTCAAGAATACAAAATGAATGTGTTTGCTCACAACTTTTCTCTGTGACAGAGAAACCCAACCACTTATATAGATGTTCGGTACAATGAAGTACCGAACATTATTGGCATTTGAAGAGCAGTAGTTTACACTAAAGTGAAAAGTACTTAGGCATATATATATATATATATATATATATATATATATATATATATATATATATATATATATATATATATATATATATATATATATATATATATATATATATTAGGCAAAAGATTGATTTCGAAAATAATATAAAAATTCGTTTTACGTTCATCTTCTACAGAATATTAATGCAAAGAAAACATCATTAGATACGTGATATATCTTGCAACTCGGAGAGGTATTTGTGAACACCCATTCCGTACACATGAATGCACGTGCACGCACACTCACACACACAAACATGCACACACACACACACACACACACACACACACACACACACATATATATATATATATATATATATATATATATATATATATATATATATATATATATATATATATATATATATATATATATATGTGTGTGTGTGTGTGTGTGTGTGTGTGTGTGTGTTGGCACTGATACGTGTAGTCTAATGTGTGTGTGTTGGTCTTAGCTTTCAGATTTATTATTTTTAGGGTTTAATTGTCCATGTTAGGGGGTTCCTATCGTCATTATCGGTCACCAATTTGTAGATAGTCTGTCTGTTAGAACAGAAGATTTGTATGAGGATCTAGAATTGACAAGTCATTAATTAGGATTTTGTTGCAATATTTTTTTTCCTTCAGTATCGACGTCATTAATCAGTTTAAAAAAAAAAACGTGAAGAAACATTTGAAATTCCATTAGAGGAAAATTTTGTAAATCATACTAATTAAAATTTTTTTTACATTGCTTTCCTAAAAAGGGAACCGTATTGCAACTACTATTACTACTATTACTACTACTACTACTACTACTACTACTACTACTAATAATAATAACGATAACATAAATAATAGCAATAATAATAATAGTAATAGTAACAATAACTAAAAATAATATTATTAATAATAATAATAATAATTAAAAATAATAATAATAATAATAATAATAATAATAATAATAATAATAATAATAATAATAATAATAATAATAATAATAATAATAATAATAATAATAATAATAATAATAATATAATATATTATTATTATATATATATATATTATATATATATATATATATATATATATATATATATATATATATATATATATATATATATATATATATATATATATATATATATATATATATATATATATATATAAATTAAAAGTAAAATAAAACAAATATTAAAGTTGGAATTTTTTAAATTAGTCTCTTATAAGGTCAAATCAATTTAAAACAAATTTATATTAAGAAAATCAATCTCTGCCTGAAATGAAAAGTAGCATTTCTCTGCTTAAAAAAAAAAAAAAAAAAAAAAAAAAAAAAAAAAAAAAAAAAAAAAAAAAATTGATTGGTAAGATAGGTAAAGAAAAAAAAAAAAGAATAGAAGAGAAAATCATCCTCTTGAGTGGGTTTCTTGATGGTTTTTTTTTTTTTTTAATTATGACAGGAAATTTTTTTTACTATTTATATTCTATAATAATCTTTTAGATTTATTTTTGCATATTCACCGTGGGATGACGGTAGAGCGATTGGATAACTTGCTTGAAGATGATGGTTCGATCCTTCATTAGAATCCTACATAGAAACCATCTAAAAAGTTCCCCTCCTCGAATAGGTCAATACCCGTGAAACGAGAACTTAAAAAAAAAAAAAAGTTCAAAGTCGTTGATGAGACCTAAGAGGTTATTAACTTTAAGTCTTGACTTTAAGTATTAAATTTAAGTCTTAACTTTAAGTCCTAACTTCAAGTGTTAACTTTAAGTGCCAAATTTAAGTCCTAACTTCAAGTCTTAACTTCGTCTTAACTTTAAGTATTAAATTTAAGTCTTTACTTTAAGTCCTAACTTCAAATATTAACTTTAGGTATTAAATTTGTTTATATTTAAGTCCTAACATTAAGTCCTAACTTTGTCTTAACTTTTAGTCCTAACTCCAAATCTTAACTTTAAGTCTTAACCTTAAGTCTAAGCTTTGGAGTTCATAGTTAACTTTAAGTCCTAACTCCAAGTCTTAACTTTAAGTCTTAACCTGAAGTCTAAACTTTGGAGTTCATAGTTAAAATTGAAAATAAAACAATAAAGATTGTATGAAATCACGTAAATCTATCAACCACTGTGTCTTCCAGACTCCTCCCAGAACATGCATCTCGTCACTGTCCCATCCCAACTTCTCTGAGATCATGCATGGGATGCAAGTTCAAATGAAAATGCTATATAAATAATACAGAATTTATTTTAATTTTTAATTATTATAAGTTTATAATGCCCTATCACATTTTCCAGTTTCCAAACATTTGAGTCATTGATAAATTTATTTTTTATTTTTTATTTTTTATTTTTTGCAGGTTCCAGGTCCATCATTTTAAATTAGCTAGTTAGAGCTTCGATTTTATCATTTTATATCCATCCGCTCTGACTCCCCCGGTTCCATTTTAAAAATATGTGACTCTGGTGTTCACTCTGATTGTGAACTATGGTAATATACAGTATATATGTTTTTCTTGTTTTTTTTTTTCAATTAAAAAAAAAAAAGAATTGCTTTTCTTTTTTTTCAGTTGAAAAAGAAAATTGCTTTTCTTGTTTTTTTTTTAGTTGAAAAACAAAATTGTTTGTCTTTTTTGATCCTGCACCGGCATTGATTCAGCTTATTTATATACATATTTTTTTATAATTAAAAGTTCGCATCCTACAAGACATGCCCTATTTGAGGGAAGGAAATTTACTTAATAGTTTCTACCTAGGATCCACATGTGAGATCAAACTGGCACCTTCGAACCGGCACCATCAAACCGTCACCATTGAACCGGCACCATCAGATCGGCACCATCGGACCGGCACCATCAAATCGTCATCATAAAACCGTCACCATCAGATCGGCACCATCAGACCGGCACTATCAAACCGTTATCATAAAACCGTCAACATCTAACTGGCACCATCTGACCGGTACCATTAACCACGGTTCTACTGAAATATATTCTCTTTCCACCAGCTCTCGCAACTTTGGTTTTTTTTCATTCAAACCCTATCAAAGGCAAGAGAAGAATCCACTCAACACCAAAAAAAGAAAAACAACAACAACAATTCATGTTAACTATGGCGTAAAAAACAACAACAAACAAACAAAACAGAAACAAAAACAAGAATACTAAATGGAAAAAAAATCAATTATCACTGTAAAGCAATGTAAATAAAATAATAAAGTGTGATTATTTAAATAAGAAATAAAAACTTATCATAAAGGTTTAAATTGAAAGAAAAAACATGATAAGAATCGGTTTAGACCGTTTATTTGGTTGGTGAGAGATTTTAAGCGTTCTTGAAAGTTTTCTTTGGAAATAATTTTTATTCATAGATTATAGAATAATTACTAAAGATATTTATTCAATTCTGTAGAAGTTTTACTAAGTACTTATAAGATTATGATAGGTTATACATATGATAATAAGATTCTTGTTAGAATAATTACTAAAGATATTTATTCAATTCTGTAGAAGTTTTACTAAGTACTTATAAGATTCTGATAGGTTATACATATGATAATAAGATTCTTGTTAGAATAATTACTAAAGATATTTATTCAATTCTGTAGAAGTTTTACTAAGTACTTATAAGATTCTGATAGGTTATACATATGATAATAAGATTCTTGTTAGAATAATTACTAAAGATATTTATTCAATTCTGTAGAAGTTTTACTAAGTACTTATAAGATTCTGATAGGTTATACATATGATAATAAGATTCTTGCTCAGTTCTGGTTCAGGTTAAGATTCGGATTTCTAGTTGCGATTCTAATTCCGATTATAATTCCGTTTCCAATTCTGATTCCTGTTCAGATTTTGATTCTGTTTCGATTCTGATTCCGGTTCCAATTCTGATTTCGATTACGATTCTGATTTCGGTTCCAATTCTAATTTCTGTTTCGATTTTGATTTCGGTTCCAATTTTGATTCCGGGTAAGATTTTGATTCCGATATAGATTTTTATTTCAGTTCCGATTCTAATTCCGATTCCGAATCTAATTCCCTTTCCAATTCTGATTCTGATTCCGGTTTCGATTCAAATTCCGGTTCCCATTTTGATTCCGGTTCCCATTTTGATTCTGGTTAAGATCCCAACTATTAAGAATCATCTAACTCCGTTAGGTATTCAAACCGGACTCCGATCCCGGTCGGATCTACCAAAATTTTCTCCATTTCGATATTTCATTCTCCAACTCTCATTTAAATTCAGAAGTTTTATGTAAAAAATTCGTAATTTTGTAAATAGATACTCGTACATAAGAGTAATCTTAATTTGACCAGTGTGCTCGTGTGTATGTGGTCTACAAATTTGAAGAGACAAATGTTGTTACACTAACATTTGTTTACGGAGAGTATCGCGTCCAGAACTCCTCCCCGACCCGTGGGTGGTGATAAAGAAATAGTTCAAATAAGCTTTATACACCGCATTCCATAGAGTTTATGGAGAGTATCGCGACCAGTACTCCTCCCCGACCCGTGAGTGGTGAAAAAGAAATAGTTCAAATGACCTTTATAGACCACATACTATAAAACAAGCACCGAATAATATCTTAATTGAGGGAGTACTTATGGCGCCTTCTGTGTCAACATTTTCCCTTATCTCTGACCTGAAATTCTTTGTAAACAAGATTTTTTTCACACTTTATATTGAAAATTTACTTATCTCAAATACGTCATTGTTGTCTGGTATATATATATATATATATATATATATATATATATATATATATATATATATATATATATATATATATATATATATATATATATATATATATATATATATATATATATATATATATATATATATATATATATATATACATGGGAGAACGTAGCTCCGTCAGACGCAATAAAAGTACCTCCAGCTGGGTTTAGCCCACAGGATGATAGGGTGGGCTAGACCATTCCGTTTCACTCCGTTGTCCTTTCCTTTGTTAATTTTCGCATTTCACCTTCTCAGAGGGTCTCTGGTGTAACCTTGACTCATATTGGAGTGCCTATGTTCCCACAACTTACCCTGACAATATACAAGTGTTTACTAGTACATTACCTTTTTAAAACAAAAAAATGGCCAAACATAAAGCTGCCTAGGAGAAACTTAGAGGGGCGGCTTCCAAATATTGCCCCTCATTCACCCCTTCCCTCATCACCACTTAGGTGGCTTTCTGTGATGTGGTTGGTGCCACCAAGACCTTGATGCCGACTTGACCTGGTGCACAGTCTTCCTTTTTTCATTAATTTCTACAACATTCGCGATCTTTTGTCTTACTTCAACTTCGTCGAACACCACCTCTCTTTTTGTCTCTTATTCTTAACTGAAACACATATGTTTGAGTGCTCTGGCAGCAAACCCTACTCTGCTTCCTTCTACTGCCTCTATCCTCAGTTTTCAGACAAAGGCGGATATTGCGCATATGTGCTCAACGATGTTGTCTGTTCCCCAGTCTCTAATTTGGAGCCTTCTGAATTCTCTACTTTATGGTTTAAACTTTCTTGTATTTCTACAACAAAATTCATTTGTTCTGTCTACTTATCTCCCAACTCTATAGACTATAAAAATTTCTCTATTTTTCATTAACGGCCTTCTATCGATTGCTTCATAAAATATCCACTCCTATGCTGATGACTCCACTCTTCATTACTCCTTTCAATTTGCTACGGTGTATGGTTGTTGTTGAGTTTACGACTTGAAGGTGGAGACTATATATATATATATATATATATATCTTGTACATACGCGTGTGTACGTTTGTATTCGTTGCTTTATTTAACATTTTTGTTATTTTATTTTTTTGCTTAGATGCTAGTATGTTCAAATGAGTTCGCTTTTGTTTGTAAGTGTTTGTAATATCGAACATGCATTTAACGGTTCAATCTTTGAATCATTTAAATTTTCCAAAATTCTATTTTCTAAAAGTTTAGTTTTCGGGGGGGGGGGGGGATAGAAGTCTTGAAAGAATACCTTCTCCAATCATATCCATTCTTGAGTGATGAGATTTTATTTTTATCTTCCTGGTGGGAGTGGATATGTCCCCCTTTTTGGTTATTACCTACTTCAGAAACTAAGAACACACTGTAAAACAGGAAACGTTTTTACCAGCGGTTGACACACATTTGTTTAAATGTTTCTAAACTTTAGTTGCGTAATTCGAGAATATCATTACAGCTAAATTATACTTTCAAATTATGATAAAATATCTATTTAAATTTTTTAAGAAAGCTATGCAATAAAATTGAAAGATTTCGTAAATATATTTTATTATCTGTAGAACTTTAAGTTTACTTTAAGAAATGCGTGAATAAATTGTAATATTTTTTCACACCAAGATAGCAATTTCTTTAAAGCAATTCATTTACGTAAACTGTATTTGAATATCATATAAATTTATTGTGTAAATATAAAGGTGATAATCACTGAAGATATAAATGATTTAAATATAAAGAGAATACTTTTAATTTGCTTTGACAGTGAACTTCAAATCTGTTTCTTACATCAATAAATATATTATTGTCTTTTTCAGAATATTTTTGCTAAGGAAAAAAATTTCCTACTCTAAAGATGTAAAGATGCTGCATCAAGGATGTACATTTTGAATGAAATGAGCCTTAAGACAATAAAAAAAAAAAAAAAAAAAAAAAAAAAAATAGAGAAATGACCACAATTCATGGCGCACGAACATTTGTCTACTGGAGGCTCAGTCCCCCGTCCCCCGTCCCCCAATACCAGTGAGAAGGAGGAAATTAAAATGTATCTTCAACCTCATTTACTTATTAATACAAAAGTTCATTCATTTGCAGATATTTCTGTAGAAACATTTGCTTGTTTATTTTTGCTTGTTTGTTTTTGTTTTTCTTTTTGCTTGTTTGTTTTTGTTTGTTTGTTTTGATATTACCTGCATGAAATAAACATGCATACATCTGACAGGATCAATACATGTTAAATGTTTGAGATCGACTTTGAAATTTAATTTCATTTCAAATATTTCATGTAAGTTTCATGAAACTTTTCTGGGATTGGTATTATTGAGAAGAACATTTTATAAACATTATAAATAGGAAATTTGGGGACCTCATAACTTTTTTCAGGGTCATTTCAATTTTTTTCAATTCGTTTCAAATAGTTCTTATAAGTTTCATGAAAATTGGTTGTGATGACTATATATATATATATATATATATATATATATATATATATATATATATATATATATATATATATATATATATATATATATATATATATATATATATATATATATATATATATATATATATATATATATATATATATATATATATATATATATATATAATATATATAAAATATTCTCCTCGAATAGGGCAATGCCCGTGAAATGTGAACTTTTATATAAATATAAAATAAATATAATATATATAAAATAAAAGTAATATTATATTTAATTTATCAGAAATATTACTTTTACATATTTTTATTTTTTTTTATTGTATAAAAAGTTCACATTTCACGGGCATTGCCCTATTCGAGGAGAAGAATTTTCATAAAATAAAAAAAAAATATAAATGTAATATATTTGATAAATTAAAGATAATAAATAAAAACTACTTGATTTTCACTAAATCAATAAAATTTCAATATTATTCGCAGTTTGTTTGATCATTTTATAATTGTGGATTATACATATAGTAAATTGAGGGATGCATGGCACACGCACATTTTTTCATAGACTGATTAATATGCCTAATTCCCGATTAAATTACATTTACCGTAACATATTATATATATATATATATATATATATATATATATATATATATATATATATATATATATATATATATATATATATATATATATATATATATATATATACTCACTTATATATTTATTACTATTGCCAAGTTTACATTTTATTATTAATTGATTTTTACATTATTTTCAAAGTGAAGATGAAATATGCAGAACACAAAAAATATAGTACAGAAAAAGATCAAGCTATATGTAAGCGCATGCGTATGCATATGTGAATGTATATGCATATGTGCATATGCGAATTTACATGCATTCACTTTACAGCTGCATAATACTAATAAAAACTCATCCTCCTCAGCCATTAAAATAATCAACAAGACTGTATTTTCA
>SEYY01000284.1:55000-90000 GCA_009176605.1 Armadillidium nasatum
TAGGCAGAGAAACTGCATACAAACGTCAAAGGTTAAAGAAAGGCAAAGTAGATAATTTTTTTTTTACAAAATTCGTAATTTAAAAAAAAAAAAAAAATGAAAGAAGAAAAGAGTGAAATTTCAAAGAGATGAAAGAACTTAATTGCAGATTTTTAGACAATAAAATCTTTTTTAGAGGAAGTCGATTGAAAGATTTCGAAGTTATTGGTAAGAGAGGCTTACGCACTTTTAAACTCTTTGTGAATGGTGTTCGAAATGCAAGGTAAAAGCTGAAAATTAAACTCTGATAAAAGTTCGAGTAATTTATTCTACCAGAGATTACTGTATCACACTACAATGAAGCCATAATAGCTATGCCATTGTTGTATGTAATCTTAATGGTATTTTTTTACTATACTCTTCGCATTTGGAATAAGAAACCGTAATAGCATTTTACGTATAAAGACAAATCTCAAGAGAACATAGTCGGAAATTTTACTATTCTCTGAAACGATTCTGATAATTTTATGTCGGTTTTTTTTAATATTTTTTTTATATGATTTACTTACGACGACTCTTCTTCTTCAGCTCCTAGGTAGGCCTTATCTGCCTGTATTTCAGTTTAGCCTTACTCTCCGATTTCTTTGCTTCTCCTCAGCTCACACAAGGTCACGGAAACATGGCTTCCCTTAACTTTCTGCGACTCTATCATTTTAATAGGAGAAATTGTGTTACAGTGTTACTTATCATGAGCGATAACTGAAGCGTAGGTCATCTTTATATTTGCATCACTTATGATTATGTTTCTGCTTTTAAAAACTATTTAAAACCCAAGGGATGTCGATGTTCTTAAATTGAGGAATATTTGGTAATTGTTGATAAGTAAAGAAAAATTTTCATCATCATTGTTATCCCGCTCATTCTCAACGTTTATGCATAATTTAATATTAATTACTATATATATATATATATATATATATATATATATATATATATATATATATATATATATATATATATATATATATATATATATATATATATATATATATATATATATATATATATATATATATATATATATATATATATATATATATATATATATATATATATATATATATATATATATATATATATATATATATTAGCGAAGTGTGGCCGCCTCAACATGGGGTGGTCAGGGGGTGAGAAGGTAAAAAAAAAAAAAAGGTATATATATATATATATATATATATATATATATATATATTATATATATATATATATATATATATATATATATATATATATATATATATATATATATATATATATATCAATTTGTAACTAATAACAAAATTGTTTCCTATTAAAGAAATGATTGTATATTTTTCTGTTATAGTTTGTCCTAAAATTTGTTAGACTGTGTCCCAAATCTGGAGCACATTGTAACAGATAATACTTCTCCGGCATCGGTGGTCTCCATGCTAATCTCAAATCCGTGAAGT
Source organism: Armadillidium nasatum (assembly GCA_009176605.1). NCBI lineage: Eukaryota > Metazoa > Arthropoda > Malacostraca > Isopoda > Armadillidiidae > Armadillidium > Armadillidium nasatum. The sequence continues at coordinate 56,470 of SEYY01000284.1, forward strand.
ATCACCTCTCCAACTCTCGTCCTAACCTTTTACCTCTGGCTGAGAGCCAGCTATCCAGGGATTCTTTCTCCAGTAATTTTAATATCTCCAACTTCATTTTGTTTCACAATTTTCATCTAAATGGTAGAGTCTATGACTGTATAAACATTAACATTAACAAACATGTGACACGTCTTGTAAATCTTGAATCCCCTAATTTCTATGTTTTATGGCTTAAAAACCGTCTTCCTACTGCTATCATTTTCTTGTGTTTCTGCTACTACTTTCCCAATGGACAGATTTTCCTTGTTCGTTTTTTAGTATCTTTCTTACTTCTGACGAGACTGTTACTTCTTCTCGTCCAAATGTTTCGAATCCTCTGTTTAGGGGATTTCAACGTACACCACACAGAGTGACTGGGCTTCTCTTATACTGATGCAGGTGGGGAGGAGAACCAAATCTTTCGGTATTCTCAACGATCAAAGCAGTTGATTAGGGAACCTACACATTTCCCAGATGGCCCTAACCAATTCTTGAACACACTTGATTTATGCTTCACCATTACTCCTTCTAGATATAAATTCACCATTTTCCCTCCAATCGGTAACCTTAACTACATACTTGTAACTCTTAGTTATAGAGTTTTCTCTCCAGTAGCTCCACGGTGCCATAAACTAATTTCTAACATTTTAATTGGATTATTTAGATTATTCTGGCATCCTCCCCTCCTACACCTCTTCTCAGGTGTCCCATGTCCTTACCTGTAATTACTCATAATCAGGTGCATGGGATCCAGAAATCTATGAACGTTAGGATAAAAATCTATGAACGTTAGGAAGTCTAGTAGCCCGGATGGAATCCCTCTACGTGTTCTTAGAGCATGTGAGTCTGAGTTGGCGCCAGTTCTCGTTCAACTTTACTTTCTATGCCTTAATACAAATACTTTCCTCAGTGCTGGAAGCATGCATATGCTTAGCCGATCCCGGAGAAAGGTAGCTGCTCTGATCCCTCTAACTATCGTCCTATAGCTGTCACTTGTGTTCTGTCTAAAAGTTTTGAAACTCATCAATTCTCATTTCCTGGATCATCTGGAGTCTCATTCACTTATCTCAGATCATTAGTATGGCTTTCGACACATTATTTACATATTTTCCTATCTCAATGATTTATGGTCTCCTACCCTTAGGGACTATGGGGAGTCTTGTGTGGTGGCGCTTAACATATCAGGGGCTTTTGACAGGGTATAGCACTCGTCACTACTCTCTAAGCTTCCTTCCTTTGGGTTTTCTCACTTTCTTTGCTTACTCAGGTTTAGTTTCTCTAAGATCGTTCCACATCGTCTCTTGTCGATGGAATGATCTCTTCCTTGTTTTCTTTTAATTGTGGTTTTCCTTTGGGTTACATTCTATCTCCAATTTTATTCCTACTTTCCATTAACGATCTTCTCAACTCCACTTCTAACTCTGTTGACTCTCATGCCGATAACTCAACTCTCCATTCTTCTATTCATTTCAAATCTGCTTCCTATTTGCTTCTAGAATCGCTTCTCATCTTCAACTTTCAGATTCTATTTCTCTTCTAAACAGCTACTCCAACGGTATAAAGGTCGTGTTCACCCTTGTATGGAGTACTGTTCTTTAATTTGGGGGTGAAGGAGGGCTCTGATTCCTCTTCTCTTTTAGAAAGAGTTGAGTCTAAGGATAAAAGACTAATTAACTGTCTGTTGCTTTCAAACACTCTTGACCCTTTATCTCTGTGACGTGACGTTGGCTCACTATCTCTTTTCTAAAGGTACTACAACAGCAGGTCCTCTAGAGAACTAATCTGTCCTATTCCCCCCCCCCCTGCATCGCAATCGTAACACAAGGGGTGCCCTGCTCTCACACAAATTTTGCGTGAAAATTGGAAACCTCAGACTTGCTCTTTTTGCTTGTTGTGGTGCCTACTTTTTAGCTAACTCTACTCAGTGAAACTCTTCACCACCATCTGTTTTTTGGCTCTGTATTTAAACTTTCTCTCTTCAAGACTTACGTCTGTGCCCACCTGAGAAATTTTCGTTGAGTTCAGGTTGGGTGGGTTTTCTTTTTCTTTTTTTGTTTGGTATTTTTGCTTGAAAAGGGCTTTTCTGTTTTAAACTATATATATATATATATATATATATATATATATATATATATATATATATATATATATATATATATATATATATATATATATATATATATATATATATATGAAAGGTATATGAAAGAATACTGGAAAGGAGATTGAGAAAGATAATGGAAAATAAGTTGGAGTGGCAGTATGAATTCAGGCCTAGAAGATCGACTATCGATTTTATCTTTTCGTTGAAAATGATATGTGAAAAGAGCTGGGAATTCAACAATACCACATACCTGGCTTTCGTAGACTTAGAGAAGGCCTTTGACAGAGTTCCGAGAAGTATCCTGTGGAACATACTGAGAGGAAGGGAATTATCAAGTACCGAGAAAATTAATAACAGCAATAGAAAGCACATAAGTTGATAGCATATGTAAAGTAAAGACACAGACCGGAAATAGTGATTGGTTTAGAATTACAACGGGAGTGAAGCAAGGAAGCGTGCTCTCCCCAATATTGTTCATAACATTTATGGACTATTGTGGAAAAATGGCACAAAGAAGAGTAAATGGGGAAATCTTTGGTTACGCAGACGACCTGGCTTTGTTCGCTGATACTGAGGAAATTTTACAAGATATGATTGGAGCTTGGAATGACATTCTGAACGCAGTTGGAATGAGGATAAACGCGGACAAAACGGAAGCTTATGGTGATGGGAAAGATGCAGGAAAATTTGAACGTGAGAGTGGATGGCAGAGTGCTGAAACAGTCAAATCACTTTAAATATCTGGGAGTGTGTTTCGAATCTGAGAACAGTGCAAGCCGTGAATTGCATGCAAGACGTGGCAAATTTAATAGCTCACTGATATCCTTATATTCGCTGATAAAGGATAGAAATGTACCAAGGAAAGTAAAAACTATAATATACACTAGTATCCTGAGACCAATACTAATGTATGGATATGAGGCTTGGGCTCTTAGAACAAGAGATAAAAGTAAAATCCAGTCATGCGAAATGAGGGTGTTGAGGGTGATTATGGGTGTGACGAGACGGGATAGAAGAAGAAACGAAGATATAAGAGAGGAATTAGGAGTGGAGAACATATTAAAATTCATTGAGAGGGGACAATTGAGATGGTTTGGACATGTGAAGAGAATGGATGAAGATAGGTATCCGAGGAGATTTTATGAATGGAGGCCGATGGGGAGGAGGGGAGTTGGAAGAAAGGGATCTACAGTAACTATTAGATGGAGAGATAACATCAAGATGGCAGTTGAGGAGAGAGGAGGAGATATCGAGGATGTGGAGGAGATGAGAAGATACGAAGATAGACGACAGTGGAGGGATTTCGTTCAGGATTACTGACAGGCGCTCTACGCCTACAGGAGCCTAGTGAGAAATGTGGTGTGAGAAATATATATATATATATATATATATATATATATATATATATATATATATATATATATATATATATATATATATATATATATATATATATATAAAGAAATCCTGAATGAGACCATTTTTCAAATAAATCGTATTTCAAGTCTTTATTTTGTCTCGTAATCTTTTCTTACAACTTGACAAACTATCACTAGATATAAACAAAGACTATTATCTCAAGGGTTGTCTACGATATCCTATCATCTAGTTCCTTCGAAAGTTCTTGATAGCTGTGTAAAGTGAACTTTTATGAAGTGGAATTCATATGATGCTTTAACATATTGGGAATTGAAGTGGTTTTTCAAATTTACAGAAATTGAAGGATCTGGGCTGTAAGAAACTGGCAATAGTTACTGTAGATCCCTTTCTTCACTCAAGATAATCGAGGTTATAGTACTATTATTAAAAAAAAAATGACGACAGGTAACAAGAATGGCTAAATAAAATTAAAATAAAAGAATACTTAAATTTTGACAACCAAGCGTAGCTTAGAATAAAATTATAGAATACTTTGAATAAATGAATATTTTAGAGTATCTATAGCAGACATTTAAAGAGACCTATCTAATAAACAAGGCTAGCCTTGCCCTAAGAATGTAAACAATATCAGATTAAAAAAAACTAGGTCATAAAACCAAAATAATTAAATATTTAAAAAAATTCCAACAAAATTTGAATCAATTCTACCACATTTTAAAATAAATATACAAATAGGTTGAATGAATCCAAAATTGGTGTAAAACTTTATTGTTAGTCCTATCCAATCCTTAGGATATTTATTTACCCTGTAAACTAAATTAATTGAAAAAAATCACGAAAAAATTATAAATATTACTAAACCCTATACTTATATGCCGAAAATTTAAATTCAATTGCTAAATGCTAATACAGAACTTATACAAGTAAATGGGAGAGCAATGGTAAACAACTTCACTTCCATTTCCTTGAACAAATTGGTTTAAGATGATATCTAGTCCGTGATGATATCTGTCATTTTTGAAAATTTACATTAAAGAAAATTGAACAAATCTAATGAATAAAACGGTACATAAAATGATTCAAAAGAGTACGTGGACCGTTATGGCATAGACTATCAGAAATCGAATTAATTGAAGTGGGAATGAGTACCCATTTAATTATGAGATATAATAAATACATTACTGTATGTGCTATTCATATAAACACTGTGATGTTGACCGAATATTTACGAAAGGAAGATTAATAAAATAAACATTAGAGTTACAAAACCAGAGGCGGAATATTGCTTGGCTTTTGTTAATATATTTGCCTTTCATAAAATTATAATTTAATGTGGCTAGCTTAGCATTGCAAAAATAAAAGATTAATTCAAAAACTGGTAATTGTGTCGTTCACAGTAATGGATTTTGGAACATATGAAAATAGAGACAGTTAGAAGCCACAAGGGCCTATAGAGACTGTCCCAGTCCAAAAATAACTAACTATCAATACTAATACATGCACGAAAGACTAGGTCTATCCTATCCCAAGTCATCAGTTTACTCATGCAAAGATAAAAATAAAACTAAGCCCAATTATACATACAATATTCAATGAACCAATAGAAGAAGTTTTGGCAGTTTTGGAAGCAAAAATAGATGTTAGGTATAATTAATCGCAATGTAGTTTACAAGAGCAAAGAGGTTATAAGCAAACTATATAATAGCTATGTCAGGCCAGCATTAGAGTATTGTGCACAGGTTTGGGCTCCTCATTTAAGAAGAGACATAGACATGCTGGAGAGAGTCCAACGTAGAGCAACAAGGATGATTTCTGGCTTTGAAAATAAGAGCTATGAAGAGAGGTTGAAGGAGTTAGGAATGTTCTCAGTTGAAAGGAGATTTCTCAGAGGGGATATGATACAAGTTTACAAAATATTTGCATCTGGCAGTAATACAGAATTGAAAAATACTTTATAGTGGACCAAGGAAGAGTAACTAGAGGACATGATAAGAAAATTAAAAAGAAGCCATGCCATCTCGATCTAAGAAAGTACTCTTTCAGTAATAGAGTTGTTAATTTTTGGAATGACTTGCCACAAGAGATTGTTGATTGTGATTCTCTTGTCAAATTTAAAAAGGGGCTAGATAGATATATGGATAGTTTAGGTATTATATATAACTTGACTAAGCCAAATTGGTGGGTATATTTGTATTTTTAGATCAACCTATGACAAGCCTAATTGGCAGTTTATTTTTTGTAGTGGGTGATGGTTCATTGAATATTGCATGTAAAACTGGCCTTGGTGTTATTTTTTATCTTTGCATGATAAACTGAAACTAGGGATAGGAAGACCTAGTCTTTGTGCATGTATTAGTATTGATAGTAATATTTGTTTGGATGGGACAGTCTCGATAGGCCCTTATGGCTTCTAACTGTCTCTATTTTTCCTATGTTCTATGTTCCTATGAACCATCACCCACTACAAAAAAAAAACTGCCCATTAGGCTTAGTCATAGGTTGATCTAAAATTTATATATACCCGCCAATTTGGCTTAGTCAAGTTATTCTATATAATACCTAAACCATCCATATATCTATCTAGCCCCCTTTTAAATTTGACAAGAGAATCACAGTCAACAATCTCTTGTGGCAATCCATTCCAAAAATTAACAACTCTATAACTGAAAGAGTATTTTCTTAGATCGAGATGGCATGGCTTCTTTTTAATTTTCTTATCATGTCCTCTAGTTACTCTTCCACGGTCCACTATAAAGTATTTTTCAATCTCTGTATTACTGTCTGATGAAAGTAGATTTAAGTTGGTGGGTATATATATATATGAATTTTTAGATCAGCCTATGACTAAGCCTAATATGCAAATTTTTTGTAGTGAGTGATGGTTCATTGAATATTGCATGTATAATTAGGCTTAATTTTATTTTTATCTTTGCATCAATGAATTGATAACTAGGGAATAGGATAGACCTAGTCTTTTGTGTATATATTACTATTGATATTGTTATTATTTGTTTGGACTGGGACAGTCTCGATAGGCCCTTATGGCTTCTTACTGTCTCTATTTTCCTATGTACTGTCAGATGTAAATAGTTTGTAAACTTGTATCATATCTCCTCTGAGAAATCTCCTTTCAACCAAGAACATTCCTAACTCCTTGCGTACAAGGTTCTCTTTTGACCAGGTTGCTGAAACTGACAACATAACTACAAGTTACGACTTCAACTGGAAGTACATGTAGGAACACTATGAGGTTGCTACATGAGCATAGGTATGGAAATTACAAACAAATTTTAGGCTTAGTTTCAGAATTTTTCTGACCTTATATATCGATATTTTGAAATTTCGATTTTAATCGATATCAACGCTCTTGTATAGGTTAGGCCTCTATTTTACGGCAACTTCGGTAGTTCAGGTTATGATAAGTCGAACGAAGTTTGCTAGAAAACTGAATAATAATAATTATAAAAATAATTAGAATAATAGGCATACATGAAATGAAAACTAAATAATAATAACACAAATATCAAATTTGAATTGGCATATCAATGTTTCGATATATCTATATTTTCGAATATCGATATTTCCCAAATATCGAAGGTCAGAAAGCTTCTTAACCTTTGCCCGAATTTTATAGCTATTTTCGAGGGAAAAAAAAAAAAAAATAATAATATATTATATATATATATATATATATATATATATATATATATATATATATATATATATATATATATATATATATATATATATAATTGTAGCATTCACAGTAGTGGATTTTTCTTATAAGACCAAGTTGCTAAAACTAACAATATAACTACGCATTGGGAGTTTTACTGGAATTACAAAGCTATGCAAAGGGATATTACGAGTTTGCAACATGAGCATAGATATGTTAATGTGAAAAAATTTTATAGCAATTTTGGAGGAAAAAAAAGTTTTATATATATATATATATATACCGACTGGGGCCCCAGTCCCAGCCCCAGTCCCCGCAAACCCTGGCCCTGGTGACACCTGGCTAAAAATCAGGGAAAACCAGGGTTTGTCTGCTTGGGTTAAATTGGCAAAATATACTTAAGGGACAGTCCAATTCAAATTTTTTTTTTTTAAATTTTCAGCCGATTCTCTTGAAATTTTGTGTATATAGTTTTTTCCCTGTGAAAAAAAGTGCATTTTTAGCGTTTTTCTGAGCCTATAACTTATAAAAAGTTTTTTTTTTTTTTGAAATTTGACCCTTTTTCAAATGAATGGCGGAACCAAACCACTTTTTGGAATGACTTGATATTTGGATTATATATCCAGAATTTTATGACATACAAAAGCTTCTAACAGCCCTTTGTTCCCAGAGTTATAGAAAAATAGAAAAATTTTATAAGCTAAAAACTGACCATATATATATATATATATATATATATATATATATATATATATATATATATATATATATATATATATATATATATATATATATATATATATTATATATATATATATCGATGGTATGGTAAAGAATAGCTACAACAAATATTTCAGAAATTGAGTTGTGTTTCTGTTACTATTATTCAATGTTTCTAATGATTTATTATATTTTCAGATTAATATTCGATATACTATATATATATATATATATATATATATATATATATATATATATATATATATATATATATATATATATATATATATATATATATATATATATATATATATATATTATTTATGTTTATTCCTTCCAAATTTTCAGTTTTTTAAAATATTTTTTGGTAGTGTGATATTTTTTTATTAGCCGTATCAAATACTAAATATTTTACCAGAAATGAATACAACTATAACAGAACCTTTTTCACAGGTAAGTGATATATATATATATATATATATATATATATATATATATATATATATATATATATATATATATATATATATATATATATATATATATATATATATATATATATATATATATATATATATACCTTTTTTTTTTTTTTTTTTTTTACCTTCTCACCCCCTGACCACCCCATGTTGAGGCGGCCACACTTCGCTAATGAAGCTTCCTGCCGCAGTCGGTCTCGTCCAGAGATCCTTCAAAGAAGTGATGCCCCAGAAGATTTTGGGGCGAGAGTTGGAAGGACAGCGTAATAGAAAGTGTTTCACGGTCTCCGGGGCCATTCCGCATCTAGTACATGTGGGAGATGTTGCCTGGTTTATTTTGAATTTGTGTTTGTAATGTTGTAGGTTTGGGTGGTGCCCGCATCTCAATCTTGCAAGTGAGGTTTGTAAGTGTCTTGGGAGGTTGTTGAAGTCGGGGTTTATTTTTGGGGGGGGGGTTCGTTTAGTGTGTTGTTTGGAGGTCTGTTGATCATGTATGAATGTGTTAGTTGAGTATATATATATATATATATATATATATATATATATATATATATATATATATATATATATATATATATATATATATATATATATATATATATATATATATATATATATATATATATATATATATATATATATATATATATATATATATATATATATATATATATATATATATATATATATATATATATATATATATATATATTAGTGATGCTTTGAATATTCAGGGTTCATATTTGAAGCATTTGGAAATCAAACTTTTTTTTTTGTATTCAATATTCAGTAAAAAATGTCTGAATACTCTGAATACTTTAATGCAAAGTAAATATTGAATGATAGTGTTGACTTTAACAAAAATATTATACATAATTTCTAATTATTTAAAAAAAAACTCATTTCTCCATCGTAAATGCAATAATCTTTCTGGTTCCTCTTCATGCCCTCTCTGGCATTTTGTAAAAAATGCCAACTATGACTGCTTCTTCCTCTTTCCCTCCTCTAGTATCTTCTGACTGCACAACTGCTATTTTTTTTTCTACTAAAGCTAAATTCTTCCCTCAAACCTTTGCCTCTATTTCAACCTTAGATGATTCTGGAGCTATTCCTACTTCTTCAACCCCCTTCTACTTATTATGCCTAAAGTTTTAATTTCTTCTAAAGATGTCATTACTGCTGTCTCTGATCTTAACTCTAAGAAGGGGTATGGTCCAGATAGTATTCCTCCTGTGGTTCTTATAACTTGTGTTTCTGAGCTTGAACCCTGCCTTTGTATTCTATTTCGACTCTGCTTTTCTACTTCTACCTTGCCTTTCAGAAAACGTGCTCTCATTCAGCCTGTGTTGAAAAAGGCAGACCCCTCTCACCCTCCAACTACCATCCCATTTCTTTGACCTCCTTTTTCTTTCAAATTTTTTTGAATCTATCAACAGGAAGATTTGGAAAAATCTCAATGGTATAAATTGCCCCACCATGATATTCTTTCCCTTATCTCTGGACCTCTGCTCTTCAACATTTCAGTGAATATTTAGCTGTCATGCTGACATATCAAAAGCTTTTGATAGAATCTGGCACAAAGCTATGATTTCTAAACTTCCTTATTTCGGAATCTATCCTTCTCCCTGTGTTCTCTATGATTTTCTTTATGGTCATTCTATAGCAGTTGTTATAGACTGCCACTGTTCATCCTTTAAATCTATTAATAGAGGTGTTTATTAAATTGCAATAACAATTTTGTTTGTTTATTTTTTAAAATGAAATTCAGGCTTAAAGAAATGATTTCCTATTGGTTTTAAGTTTGATTAGGCAGAAGAAGGTAGTTTTAAAAAATATTGCTTTTAACATTTACAAATTTTTAGAATGTCTCTTGGTATGAAACATAACCAAGCCAGATTTCAGTGTTTTATAATGCTCATGTTAGTAGACATCCCATGGGATTTGAAAATGGCTTATCTAGAAAGTGATTAATATAGAGAAGTGCTTTGTGCCTTGGATAGCAACGGATTTAAGTTGGTCCTTAAAAAATCTAATCTTTGTTGAGAATCAGGAGAATCTTCAGGTCCTTTAAAAATAAGTAATTTTGGTATTATTATAATTGAGATACCAAAATGAATGCAAAAAATATTTTAATATTTAATAACAAAGTTTTTAAATTTCATATTATTTAATGATTCAATCTCACAACACTGATTATAATAATAAATTAATGATAAATACTATTTGGAAAATTATAATTTGAATCAACATTATTGTTGAAAACGTACTCAGATAACTAACACTGATACTGCCTTGGCCAATAGTCTGTGGATAATATATTATTATAAATTTCTCTTAACACCAGTTTGCAGTTCTAAAATTCAATATAAGTCTATTATTTTTTTTTTTTAATATTCTTTAATTTGAGAGGGAGTAGTTTCCTAATTGTTTTTCCTTTAAAATTCATTCTATTTTTTTTTTTTTCAGTTTACATGCAGTAATGAATATATTTTATCTTTGTGTTATATTACAAGAATTAGGATAGACTTTTTTTGTCTTTCTATTAAAATGAAAAATATACCAAAGTTATTTTTTTATATTCACTGAATGTTTCTATATATATATATATATATATATATATATATATATATATATATATATATATATATATATATATATATATATATATATATATATATATATATATATATATATATATATATATATATATATATATATATATATATATATATATATTTATTCCTTATTTAGAGTGAAGGACAGGCGTGTATTGTCATTCATCCTGGTTCAAATTACTTACGAATTGGAAGGCCTTCTGACTCTGCACCTCATACAATACTACATGCTATTGCTTGTCGGAAAAAGGGCGAAGGACCTGTGTATTGTGATCCTTTCATTACACCATTGTATAAATTAGTAAGAGCATTGTATATACCATTTAGTTTTATATCACTGATTTAATTATGGATATATATATATATATATATATATATATATATATATATATATATATATATATATATATATATATATATATATATATATATATATATATATATATATATATATATATATATATATATATATATATATATATATATATATATATATATATATTATATATATATATATATATATAATTTGAAATAAAAAAAGAGTTAATTAAAATAGGTAAACAACATTAAATACCTTATTATATTTTATTTTACAATATGGGTAAATTACAGTTTATAAATTTTAACTTCCAATCAGTTTTTAAAATTGGGGTATATATATATATATATATATATATATATATATATATATATATATATATATATATATATATATATATATATATATATATATATATATATATATATATATATATATATTAAAAACTGGATTTAAGATGAGTAGTTTACATAATCCTTAATTTAAGCCTCTCACTTATTTGCCTAGAATAAATTTTATTTTGAATGATAGATTTTGAACATTATATTATCTTAGTTTATGTATAATGTACTGTTATTAAAGGTGCTTTTACATGTCTTTTTTAGAGTTCTGTTGTGATGTGTATGTGAAACATATAATGTTCATTATTGGTTGTTTCACCTTGAATTCCTGATGATTACTCATCAGTATACTTCAGGTTGCGAGGATTATATAGCTTAATTCATCTGCTTACTCATCTTTTGAATGTATTTTTAATTTTACTTTCAATATAGAAATTTTTATAAAATTTTAACTTTTTACTTTCAATATAAATTTTTATAAAATCATTGACTTCGGGTTATGACTTCAAACTAGTGACCTAGCATTTCTTGATTTTTTGATTTCTCATCCTCCATCCTGAAAGGTTAAATTGTCAGGTGTTGGTATTCTAGAACTGCCCCCATGTAGTCCGATCTTCGAATAAAGCCTTGTCCTCCATCACCTTCACAATCTTTTACCTCTATAAAACAGCATCCTTTCATCTCTTCTTCAATCTCCCCACATATTTCTTACCCCTTGGATCTACAATCAAACAGATTCCTCTGGTACTTTTCATTATTCCGTCCTTCCAGTTATTCTGTCTCACTGTCACAACCATTATCAATTTCAACACTTGTATTTCCTATGTTTCTAATTTGATTTTCTGAACTGTATCCAATGGCCAATTTTCTGAACTGTATGCTAGTATTAGTGGTAAAATAAAAGCTATATATATTTATAACGACCTCTAACTTCACCCAAATTCCCCTTATACAATTTTCAATTATTATTAATAGGTACAACATCTCTACGTCCTATGATTATATGATTATTTTTTAATTTCAATTTCTTAATCATCTTTCCATCATAAAATGTTTCTCGCAAATCTCAAACTTCCATTTGTGTTTCATCTATTTGAATTTTTGTTATCATTGAGCATAAATATAATTATTACTTTTGTTTTGTCATTATTTATGTTCAGTCCTCTTCCATTGCACCATTACACACATTCATTGTTGTCTGTAGTTCATGAAGACCGTTCTTTATTGTTGCTGCAACATACGCATATACAAAGATTTATTCCAAATCGTATCTTGTGTTTACTCTTTTTAAGCAGTTATCCACCTATATTGTGAATAGTAGGAGGGATAAGACACTTCTCTGTCGCGCTCCTGTTTTAACTCTGAGCCAACCTCTATCTTTCCTACCATGTTAATATGATTTCTTACACATGTTCTAAATTATCCTTATTAACTTTTTACTTTTCGTTTACACAATGGCCTCAGATTCTTTCCACAATCTTTCTAGCTGTTTCTCAAAGATCTTCCCGAGGTCTATAAATGCAGCATGGGATACCTTGTTCTATTTTAAATTCTTTTTTTTTTCTATTAAAGTCAATCACGCTTTCTTTGGATCTAAAGTCTAAACCTATAATGCCGCTTTCCGATCTTTCTATCCAAGTTAGTCCTGAAATCTCTAATGTAGTACTCTTTCGTTAATTTGGCTTGTACTTTATAATTCTTACATTCTCTACTATCTCCCTTGTGGTTTGAGCAAATCATTGTTTTCTCTGACTAGACTATATTCATTTCTTATTTCATACTAAGGATTAAAAATTTCTTACTCCAATCCCATCATGCCTTCCTAGGTTTTCAGTATCTCGTTATTCAGCTTCTCAAATCCTAGGCTTTCACCTTTCTTCAGTTTTTTTTTTTATATCGTTTGTCTCGCTACTTTTTTTTATCCCAATCAAGTTTTCCATTCCTATATTCTTTCAATCGTTATCCACATTTATTGGCTTCTCAAAATATTCTTCTACCTTTCCTCGTTCTTTATCACGGTCAGAAAATAACTTCTATTTTTAGTATCTTCTTGCAAGGCTCATCGTTTCTAAATCTTTGCCATTCTGTTTATTAGTTTCTAGTACCTCTCATATCATCCGCTAATTCTTCTCCTATCTTGATCTTTCATGCGTTCCAATTTTGTCTCTGTATGTACCATATAATGTAAACAACTTATTTAAAAGCAATATTACTTTCAGATTTTTAGCCATTTTAAATCATATATTTTAACCTAAAGTTTCTTCCCAACTTCTAGGCATTAGCAAATTATTTCTAATTTTTTTTAAAAAAAAAAAAAGAAAAAGAAAAAGAAAAGACTTTATCATCCAAGTACAAGTGAAATTTTGACCATATTAAATTTTACATTTAATAAATCTTATGTTACGTAATAATTTACTTTAAAAAATAAGCTGTGATTTTAGTACCTATTGTATATAAAGTAGCGTCAGAGTCGAAGAGAGAATTGGATCTTGAAATTGCATGATCCCAAATGATTGGAATCAAACTGGAATTTGGAATCTGAAATCCAAATTAGTCACAACAAAAGTTGGTTTTCTTATAAGCTACCTTTAATGTATATTTTAAAACACCCCAAATTACTTTTAATAGAATGTTTTAAAAAACATTTTTTTTTATATGAATATTTTTATTTATAAATATATATATAATTGCTCTTGTAGGGAATTAACTTTAAAATTAATTCTTACTTCCTTGAGATTATATATATATATATATATATATATATATATATATATATATATATATATATATATATATATATATATATATATATATATATATATATATATATATATATATATATATATATATATATATTGTTGATAAATGTTATTAAAATTTCATGTTCCACAGGATCGTCATTCAGTCCAGGAAGTTGAAGAGTGCCGTCTGAAAGTGAGTCATATCCTTCAATCTTCATTAACTTCTGATGGAACAAGAAGATTTGCTACACCTCCACAGCAGTGTGCTGCTTTTAACAAACGGTGTCAGCCTACGGTGGACGAAGATCATATTCCCACTCCAGAATTAGAAACTCCAGCAAGAGATATTATTGTTGGAGACGAAGTAATTATTATTATTATTATTATTATTATTATTATTATTATTATTATTATTATTATTATTATTATTATTATTATTATTATTATTAAATAATATAATTTAGAATAGTTTCGATCAAAGAACTTCTGTCAGTCAACCCTTTTTCATATCTACTTATTCTGCTACTCTAGTATAAGAACAAAGCATACACTCTTCTTCTCACTCTGTTTATAGATTATTTCTTACTTATATTAATTTCCCTGCAATCTAATTTCAACAATACGTAAATAAACGGACTAGCATAAAAAAAGTATCGCATAATGGAAACTTTTTATCTGACTATGTGAGCATAGGCGGAAGCTTTAGAGTGAGAAAGACTAGATTCATCAGGAAATTCAGAAGTTGCAAAGTAATTGCACAGAACAGAGAAAGTTGGAAAGAGAAAGGTAATATATCGAACAAGCCTGGAGTTTTTAATCTCTACACAATAGTTTTGTGAAGGCCGCACAGCTAAAGTGAGAGGAGTACTCTTTACAGGAGTAGATGATATTATTGTATGGTTGTGTCAGTACGAGGAGGAAAAAATATTTCGCAGCTTGAACAAAATTTTTTTTTATTTGAAGTCACCTCTAAGAGCTATTGTGATATGAAGTTTCCAAGACCAAGAAAATTGTTGGTTATTTTGAATCCAAGAATTTTTTTATTGTGTACAAGAGAGACGATTAAAATTCATCCAAGAGAATGGGGAAAGGTGAGATGTTTTTGAGAGGGAGATCTGTAAAAGTTGGATTTTTAATGAGTTATTTTTCATGACGTTGAATTCCCTTTTCCGATCAACAAGAATGGAATTGAAATATTAAGGTTAAGAGGAAAAAAAAAAAAAAAAAGATTTGTTAAGAGGATAAAAATAAGAAATTTAAAATGAATAGATGAATAGTGTTCGAGTCATTGGCATAGGAAAAGATAGTATTAAAGAATGAAAGATAAAACCTTTTTTTTGAGAGTAGTGTCAAAGTTTGAGTATTTCAAACACCATCACAAGACCACTCAGCGCCTGATGGTACAGGGACCACAAATTGGCAAGATAGGAACACAAGCTGATATCACTAGTTGAGGTACGATAGACTTAATGACGATCGAAAAGAAGAAAATTGAAATTTCTGTTAATACAGAAAATGAGGAGACCAGGTGAGATCTGCAATACAATAGTTTAAGGTTTAAAATTGCTGTCCTGCTTTGGGTTTGGTTTGACATAGTTGTATTTCTAGTACAGAAAAAAATAAATGTGGAAAAATTATTTTTATGTATCTTATTGGTATTTCTATTGAGGATTAAAGTGAGTATATATTTTGAACTCAAACTACAATAACATCAAAAATTACTTTCTAATAACTGCTGGAGTTGTAATCTTTATTTAATAATTTTTTGTCTTTGAAAGTAATAATTTTATAATTAATATATAAAATGTTTCAGTTTAAGTGTTCTTGAAATTTCTTTTTATTTTAATATTATCCTGTTTTCAAACATGCCATGAGAAAGATCTGTGCATTTCTTCAGACATTGGATTTTCTGTATTAGGGAATAAAACAAAAGTTGTGACCGTAGAAATAAGAAATTTGTTTTCATTAATTTACAAAATGCAAATTCTGAAAACTAAAATTGTTAATTTTAAAAATGAAAGCTGGGAACTTCATATTTCTTTTAGTTATTTATTAACTGCCTATTTGTTTTCAGATATTATCGCTAAGACACGATATAAACTACAATATTCATTTTCCCTACAAGAAAGGAGAGTTAAATATCCATTCTGGCATAGGTGGCTCAATCACAGCTGTTTTATCTCATTTAGAAGCTATTTGGAGTTATTGTATTACAACAGTTTTAAATGTTCCTATTAAAGATTTAAAAGTAAGTTTTTAGCCATTGTCTTAAAATTTTATTTTTATTCTAGTTAATTTTTCATGCTTAATTGAAGAACAATAATAAAGTAATATAATTTGAGTAGGATTTTCTTTAGCTCATTATTAGTGGCAAAAGCAAGGCTGCTAAGTAAGTATACCTTTTTTTTTTTTTTTTTATAGTATATATATATATATATATTATAATATAATATATTATATATATTATATATTATATATATTATATATATATTATATATATACCTTTTTAAATTTTTTATTCACAATACTTTACAATAGATAAACAAACCGGGGCCTTTTACAAAAGATCCTAAATCACATACCCCCTCCTCCCCCCAATACACAACAAAAACATATACACACTCAATAACACATTTTAAAATGAACTTACAAATATATAAATATTATAATTAACTTTTTTTAACTGTTAGCCCCAAAATATATTAATATATTATTCTATATATATATATATATATATATATATATATATATATATATATATATATATATATATATATATATATATATATATATATATATATATATATATATATATATATATATATATATATATATATATATATATATATAGTAATCAGACAATAAGATTTGACTGACAGACTTCAATATTTAACTTTCATATTCTTTATTATTTAAGAAATACAAAGTTCAATAAAATTTGTCACTAAATTTCGACAATCTTTTTATTCAGGAAAAACTTCATGTAATTCCTTAGTTACACGTAGTTAGCAAGGCGCATAAGTAATCAGTCAATGATATGATCCTACCTGATGATTTTGATGTTACTTTCATAGTCCGTTGAATATCATAAATTAAAAATTTAATAAAATTTATCTCTACTTATTGAACATGTTTTATTTAAGCGCTTTAACTTCGAGAAGAAATTTGATAATTGCAGACAGTTTTCAATATCCTTAGTTATCAAACAGTATTGTTTTAACTAACAGACCTAATTGTTTAGATCTCATTATCACCTGAAAGATTGTATATTTAGGATATGCAGAATTCAATAATGCTTACCTCTAAATTTTGAACATGTTTTACTTAAAAACTTTGACAATTAAGCGCCACTACACATGTCCTAAGAAATCCGACTATAATTTTGCCTATCTGACAATCCTCGATGTTTAGATTTTATTTTCTAAAAATCGTTATTTAAGAAATACATTATTCATTAAAAGTTACCTCTAAGTTTTAAAAATTTTTATTTAAAAACTTTCTTCGTTAAGGAATTTTAACATTGCCCACAATTACCAAGATCATAAGTAATCAATCAATAATATGGTCCTAATTGATAGACCTCGATATTAACTTTTAATCCAATGAATTTTATGAATTAAGAAATACATAGTTCAATAAAATTCACTTCTAATTTTTTAATGTTTTATTCCAAAAATTTCGACTTCAAAAAAGAAATTCAACAGTTTCACACATTTAAATGGACTATATAATGCAATTATGATTTAAATGACAGACTATCATCATCTTCCGAAAGTCATTATTTAGAAAATACAAAATTAAATACAATTTACCTCTAAATTTTGTCAACCTATTATTCAAAAACTCGCTACTTCTTCAAGAAATTTCAATTTTACTCACAAATGTCAAAACCAATAGTATTTAAACAGTAATATTGTCTAACTTACAGACCTTCATAATTAAATTTTATAGGCCTTGAGTATCATTATTAAAGCATAAAGTCTATATTCTTCTTGAGGTGTTATTTTCCCCACTTCTCTTTAATTTGTTAAAAACATTGTGATACACACTTTCGTTTGTCTGGAAATTGAAGTGTGTACTACTACTAGTTTTTGCTCAGTCATAGATGGTCTTGTCTATATATTTTTTTATCATATATAAGTCGTTCTTATGTTTTACGTTCAAGCGTGAATTGCTTTGTTCCTTCTATCCACGTAAATCAATACTTACGAAAAGACTTCACTGTTCCAACGTTTTTGTAATAATTCGGTAAGAAAAACTAATAACGATTTCCTTCGGATTATTTTCTCTTTAAAAAAACATATTTTCCTTGATGTAGATATTGGTTCCCATTCTCGTTTAGATTTGTTTACGAAAGTTTAGTTTTCTTGGTAACGATTTGCTTTTGTTCGCTTCACAATATGTCACAAATATTTTATAGTTTTGACGATTGCGGACGCTGTCTGACTTTGCAAATATAGTAGAATAACTAATTTCATTCAATTCTTTTGTTTTAGAAATTTATTTTGCCCAAAAAAATTAATCGCATATTGACATTCTCTTATTACAAAGCACTTTATTTGTCTTTGAATTAAGACTCTGCTATATTTAAATCATAAACTGTTGCTTGGATTATAATTAGTATCCATAAATATTATAATTATATATATATATATATATATATATATATATATATATATATTATATATATATATATAATAAATATTATATATAATTATATTTTTTTATAATATATATATATATATATATATATATATATATATATATATATATATATATATATATATATATATATATATATATATATATATATATATATATATATATATATATATATATATATATATATATATATATATATATATATATATATATATATATATATATATATAATAGTTTACAGAGCTGTGCTTGTAATACCAGATATATACAACCGAGATCATGTAAAAAAATTAACAAACCTCTTACTTTGCGATCTTAACTTTGGAAGCTGCTTCGTGGTTCAGGTAAACTTATTGTTTATTTATTTATTAACCTATTTTAACAACATATGATTCATTTCTCTTTCAATATTTGAAAATTGAAGTTTTTCAATTTATTGTCTTAAAATTTTAATGTCTGGTCTTTTAACATTTTTAAAAATTGAAATGTTTTAATTTGCGAATGAAAAAAAACCTACAGAAAGATTGATGTTTTATATGTAAAATACGTCTAATGAGTATATGATATATTTAGAAATTAGGTTATTGAATCGGTTGAGATTATCCGATTCAAAACTCATTTGGATAATGTCTATGACATTAGACTCTGGAATTCAATTCCAATTATAGTTCCAGAAGACTTTCAAGCCAGACTCAAATTTCCAATTTCTATCCATCAAAATTTGTCAATTTCGTGATTACAAGACATTACAGTTACGATAACATCCTTGTTTAGAAATAGAGATGCTGTTTTTGTTGCAAAAATTTAGATATTTTATAAGTATTTTATAATTATCTCTCTCTAATTAGGAAAATTTACCTTTTAAAATTTTATAGTAATTATTTTTAGTTTTATGATAAATGAGTGTATTCTAAGCTAAAAGATAAACTTTTAAAAGACTTTAATAATAATAATAATAATAATAATAATAATAATTAATGCTAATAATTAATAAATAATAATTCTCAATATAAATCTTAATACTAAGGTTCTCAATGGAAGAAAAATTGACTTAAGTAATCTGATATCTTAAAGGGCAAATTTATCTCTACTTAATTGAACTTGTTTTATTTAAGCTCTTCAATTTCGAGAAGAAATTTGATTATTGCACACAGTTTTCAATATTCGATTTATTCCCCGAATTTGAAAACTGGAAATGCAATTTCGTTACTTTCTTATGAGTTTAATATTAAGTATGTTTACTCTGTGAGTAAACATTATTGAAATTACAAATCAAAAAGACTGTTTTCTTCATTTCAGTTAGTGTAACTAAATCTAAGGACTTCAATATTAGCTTATCTAGCAGAATCATTTGTATTCCTAAGAACTAGTTATTAAGAAATTTTGTTTAAACCTTGGCTTAAAGAATATCCACTGTATATTTTATAATTGGATTTAATGGATTTTATTTCTATTCCGATTATATGTAGTTTTTTTGTCCATTCTTTGTTGCAAATTTATCTATGGACAAGTAACAATTGTTTCTTTTAATTTTACAGCCTTCTTTTTTTTTTTTATAGAAAATTAAAAAATATTTAATTGCCATTTATAACTTTTATCTTAAGGTTTCTCTATTTTCGATATATATCATCTTGTAAAATATTGTAGTGGTTTCATTTTTTAAAGATAGTTTTATCTTCTTCTTTAGTTCACTTCAATTTATTTTATAAATTGGAAAAAACACATAATGGCAGGCTACAACCATTAAACCGAACCCTGTTAATTTAAATTTATAATGTCACCTGATCATTTACTTTGTTCGGATGAAAATGTCAGCCAGCTTATCTAATAATGATCATGGTAGTTTATGCGCTTAAATAGGATAAATAAAAAATTGAGTTGTTGAAGTTGGTCTCCTCTACAGCCCTCCTGTTCTCTTAAATTTTAAATTCGAGCAAAACGTTTGAAGTTTTCTTGTAATTTTTTTTTTATATCTTCGTGAATGTCATTATATTTCAACAATTATCCACCACATTTTTTTTTTTTTGTCGTAAATGCTTTAAAATTTCTTTAACAGGATTTCTCAATGCAACTTTTTTATTTTTTTAAAATTAAATTTCCCGCATCAAAATGGCTTAATAGTTTGTAGACTTTTCATCATATATTTACTCTTATTACTGTAGCTATACACTTTAAATCGTCTGTTCATATCAGATACGTGCACCTTATATTTTTCTTCATTTTTATAGGCACTTTTATGTATTTCAGTATTTGAGCATCCCGACTCAAAGAAATATATTCATTCCATCATATAACTTTCTTGTCTGCTTACAATCAAATATTATTTTTGGATGTCCAACAGACAGATACTCTGCCACTAGTAAATGATAATTTATCATCATAGTTACAATTAATGTCTATCTGTCTCCCATCTCATCTTATTTACTATTCTACATATATTATTCTTTTATTCAAAAGAAGAAAAGAAAAAGTTTTTTAACATTGGACTTATCAATATTTTTATTTACAATTATTATTTAACATCACCGTAATAAAAATTATTTATAACTATGTACATAACATTTGAAACTAAAAAAAAAAAAATAATAATAAAAAGTATTTACAATATTTAATACAATATTTAAACTCTCTTTTTACATACATACAGGATGTTTTCCGTTCATCCCAGTAATAATCTTATGAATTTTTAGCAGTATTTTCGTGTTATTATAAATTTACTTTAAATTTCAGCATAATTTTTTTTTCTTTATCGTTTTTTGTTGTGTAAGAGGAATTTGGCAAATAGAAAACATCTTTAGTAACTTTATAATGCCTACCCACTTCTTAATATTAAAAACAAATAGTTAGTGTTAAATGGTACTACAAACAAGTTACTAATATAACTAATTATTAAAGTGAAATATGTTCAACAGGTATTGTTGAAAAGTAGTTATATATATATATATATATATATATATATATATATATATATATATATATATATATATATATATATATATATATATATACACTTAAAAATAAATATTTATAAAATAAAGGAACAAAAATAATATAATATATATATATATATATATATATATATATATATATATATATATATATATATATATATATATATATATATATATATATATATATATATATATATATATATATATATATATATATATATATATATATATATAGTAGTAAGGGCGCTATCCATGGCCAGATAAGTGTAACGTGAATTAGATAGGATTTGACGAAGTGGTACCAACTACTGCTTCCTATGCTCTTTACTGAGCCTTTTTGAAAGGAATTCACCTCAAGCTCTTTCCTGAGTCCATTTGACGGGTTTTTGAATGAACTTCCACGGAAAAGATTTACCTGGAATTCGAACCAGAGCCACAACATCCGGAGGATTATCTGTTGGCCCTTCAAGACCCCATCGCATTTTCGTGAGGCATTTTTTGAGCCCAGAGACCTTCCAGGCCCTTTATGGAAGGTTAAGAATCTCTTTTTCGGTTAGGCATAGCCCTTAGCACTCATCTCACTTTCATGGTTTTTCCTGTGACCTTTCAGGGAAATCACATTAGCCATACTCTTTCTTGGTGTAAGGACCCCGGACTTCCTTTTGTAGGTTCCTGAAGGTTCTTGTAAAGGTTTTCGAAACACGGAGATTCCTCAAGAGGGGCAGAGCCCCTCCTATAGTTTTTGGAACATGGAGATTCTTCAAGAGGGGTGGAACCTCTTCTATAGGCTTCGGAACATAGGAGGTTCCTCAGAGTGTGCAGGTTCCTCAGAGCTTGGAGGTTCCCCAGGTTCCTCTTTCCTTGAAGTTTTGAAAGACAAGAAACTTAACAGACCTACCTTTCAAATGTTGACTGAGACAAACTTTTTAAAGAACTATTTTCTCAAGTATTTTTTTCAAGCATTTTTCTTTGCATTTTCCAAGTATTTTTTCTTTGTATTTTCCCAATTTTTTTTCTTTTATTTTCAAGTGTTTTTTTTTCAAGTATTTTTTTCTTTTTCCTTTTTTTAAATTTTCTTTTATCTTTATTTTTTTTTTATTTTTAATCTTATTTTCATGAGGTAAAGCAGTAAATCAGTAAAATACTTGACTACACACGCTCGCGCCTACGCGTACAAATACAAACACACAATCACGCGCGCGCACGAACACATACATACTCACACACAAATAATATCAAGGATAAAAAAAGTTTATATAATTTATATATATATATATATATATATATATATATATATATATATATATATATATATATATATATATATATATATATATATATATATATATATATATATATATATATATATATATATATATATAAAAATATATGTCCCTTAAATCCATAAGAGACGGTGAAACATGAATTTTAAAAAAAAAAATTAGCTTGTTGACAGTGAACTGAATCTTGGAGCTTGTCACAAGACTGACACCATCTAATTTTTCTGGTTGGTAAACTGCATTAGGTACATTATGGTATGTTCTTTCTCTTCTACTAATGTTTAACTTAGCATTAGGAATTGACGATTCATGCAAGATTGTGGAGGGTACCTTGTGTGGTAACTTATCTCCGTCATTACCTTCAACGGAATTTTCTAATTGTATTTCGTTCACAGCATTAACTGTAATGTCCAAATCTTTGATGTCGCTGTACAAAGATTCGTCATTTCTGTATCTTTTTCAGAACATCTTTCAAGAGTTAACCCCAATAAGTTTTCGAAATTGATAATGTCTCTTGTTTCTTCATTTATGGTTAGTCCTTTAGCCTTAACAATATGTTTTATATCCTCATCTCTTGTACGTATTCTGACAGCATAGGAAATTAGGGACCGGTACATATAAAGTATTCACCATAGGTACCGTTTCCATAGTCATTTAGCTCTTCTGTAAGTTGGCGCATAAAATGTTTCCTCTCTCACGAACTTCATCATTTTCACCAGTTACAAAAATACAGGAGTCTGTGTAACAATATAAAACTGTGCTTCACTGTATTTAGTAATTCGTATAATTTGATTTATGCATATGCAGTGGTGAAAGTGGCTATATGGATGTTTGTGACTTTTGAAGAATGTTCAGAGAGTTCATTTTTCGCAATCGTCACAACATATTTTGTACCAATTGGAATTACCTGATTGACTTCGATATACCACTGGTTGATAAACTCCCCATACTTCTTCGTCAATAGTACATATTTTTTCTTCGCGAACGGGACATTCTGTTCCAATTTCTATATATATATATATATATATATATATATATATATATATATATATATATATATATATATATATATATATATATATATATATATATATATATATATATATATATATATAATATATATTAAGGCTAAAGGACTAACTATAAATGAAAAAACAAGAGATATTATTAATTTCGAAAACTTATTTTAATTAACTCTTGAAAGATGTTGTGATAAAGGTGCCGGATATGACAAATCTTTGTACAACGACATCAAAGACTCGGACGTTACAGTTATTGTTATGAACGAAATATAATTAGAAAATACTGCTGAAGGTAATGAGGGTGATGAATTACCACACAAGGTACCCTCCACAATCTTGCATGAATCGTCAATTCTTAATGTTAAGTTAAACGTTATTAGAAGATAAAGAACATACCATAATGTACCTAATGCAGCTTACCAACCTGGAAAATTAGGTGGTGTCAGTCTTGTGAGAAGCTCCAAGAAGATTCAGTTCACTGCCAACAAGCACATTTTTTTATAAATTCATGTCTCACCTTATGGATTTAAGACATATATTACCTTATATATAATATATATATATATATATATATATATATATATATATATATATATATATATATATATATATATATATATATATATATATATATATATATATATATATATATATATATATATATATATATAGTAAATTATATAATTATAATTGAACATTCTTTTATTATCCTTGTTATTATTTGTGTTTGCATATATGTGTGCATGGGTATGGTCAAGTGTTTTACTGATTTACTGTTTTACTGCATGAAAATAAGATTTAAAAAAATAAAAATAAAAATAAAAATAAAGATAAAAGAAATTAAAAAAATTCTTGAAAATACAATTAAAGATACTTGGAAAATACAAAGAAAAATACTTGAAAAAATAAAGTTATTTAAAAACTTTGTCTCTCTCAACATTCGAAAGTCAGGTCTGTTGAGTTTCTTGTTTTTCAAAACGTCAAGGAAAGAGGAACGAACCTCCACGACCTGGGGAACTTTCACGCTCTGAGGAACCTCCAGCATTCCGAAACCTATAGGAGGGGTTCCACCCTCTGTTGGGGAACCTCGGTGTTCCTGAAAACTATAGGAGGGCCTTTGTCTTTCTTGAAGAACCTCCGTGTTCTGAAAACTCTTACAGGAATGCTTCATGAACTTGGAAAAGGAAGTCTGGGGTCCTTACACCAAGAAAGAATAAGGCTAATGTGGTTTCCCTGAAAGATAACAGGAAAGGTAATGAAAAGGTACGCCCAACCCTAAAATTGGCTCTTGGCCTTCCATAAAGGGCCTGGAAGGTCTATGGTAACCCCCTATTGCTAAAAAAAAAAGCCTCACGAAAGAGTGTGGGGGTATTGAAGGGCCAACAGATAACTCTCCAGATGTTGTAGTGGCTCTGATTACATAGATAACGCCCTTATTACTATATATATATATATATATATATATATATATATATATATATATATATATATATATATATATATATATATATATATATATATATATATATATATATATATATATATATATGCACTTCACTCTATAATTTAAATTATATTGGAAGAGATCAGGAGTAATATTATTTTACAAAATAATCAGGACAGGTTGGAATGACTAATCCTGTTTAGTTCATTCTCTTCTCTAAAAGAGGAATTTGCCTAATATCTAAAATTTTCATGGATGCTCCTAAAACAGAGCTATTGAATTTCATTCTTATATATATATATATATATATATATATATATATATATATATATATATATATATATATATATATATATATATATATATATATATATATATATATATATATATATATATATATATATATATATATATATATATATATATATATATATATATATATATATATATATAAGTCACTTATTTCACTATTGTAATGACTTATTAAGTATATTTGGTGGGTAAAACATTACACCTGTAGAAGTTTAAAAAGTTATTTAAGTTGAGAGTTTTGCATTGACAATTTACCAAATTTTTAATTTGATTTTGTGGTTTTTACACATATTTTTCATTTAGACAGATCTGATGATAGTTATTGTATCCTTTAATGAGACATTTTAATTTTTTTTTTGTACTTAATGTATTTTTTTTTGTGAATGAATTGTTATGCCAAGTATAGTTTTATTTTTGTTGAAATTTTTGATATGTCTATTTCTTTTAAGTATTAAAGTATTACACTTTTATTTATGACAAATATAAAATGATAGAAAAAATGATGAAATAAGATATAATAAATAGTTTTCTTTTTTTTTTTTTTAAATATGATAAGAAGATATATTATTGATAGGAATGTCACATGAAATTGGTAATAGAAAGTATCACAGCATTTAACATCACATAGGACGATCACTTCATTATTATTATTATTATTATTATTATTATTATTATTATTATTATTATTATTATTATTATTATTGTTTCTCTGTCACTTTACGAAATCTTATTCCTGGCACTTTACACATTCTAACCATTTTCTTGATCAAAAGAATCTCTTTTTAAATATCTGTATTCCTTCATTATATTTCTGGAAAGAAGGTCGGATGATCCGGAAGGTGACATGGGAAGTTTTCTCTTTTGAGAGGTATCCCCGTAGGACCACTTGCCAAATCACAGGAACCAAGAAGGGCTTTGTAGCACCCATTTGCTGGGTTACCCCATTTGCCATGAAACTGCAGCCATTGTCTGTAGTATATTATTATTATTATTATTATTATTATTATTATTATTATTATTATTATTATTATTATTATTATTATTATTATTATTATTATTATGGCATAGTTGTGAGTATTTTTAAACTAGGGGCAGCCATTGTCTGTAGTAGTATATTATTATTATTATTATTATTATTGTTGGCCTAGTTGTGAGTATTTTTAAACTATGGAATTCTTCCTACCTGTCCATTCTAAGGTGATCTGGGTCTTTGTAATCAATAACGTCAACGTTCTTCCATGTTTTCCAAGGTGTTCCCTCCACTGTTTTATCTTCCAATGGAAGAAAATTTTCATACCTGTGTACACCTGAAATTGATAAAGTGCTTAATTTAATTATTCGAAGTTTTTTAAAAAAAAAAAAAAAAGGTATTGAGATATAGTATATTTTATATTATTATATTTATATTTAAATTCAACGAAACTAAACCAAAATTCTTGATTTCAAGAATAATTTGAAATTTTCATTTAGTTGGAAATAGCACTCGGTTTTATTAGTGTATTTACACCCTTTTTATTATTATTATTATTATTATTTATTATTATTATTATTATTATTATTATTATTATTATTATTATTATTATTATTATTATTATTGTTTTCAATTGGAATGTTCATTAGAAATTCAAAATTGTCAGTACGCACGAAGTTGGGAAAATAATTATAATAAAAAAAAAAAAATATTAAAAAATATATTATTTAATTGGTAAAACATAGGGCAAATAGCAAAACTATAAAGGAAACGGAGAATGCAGGATAACTATTAAAAAAATATTGACAATAAAGATTTCTTTCAATCATTTGCACAGCAGGAGAAATTATCGTGACGTTCTTGCCATTTATTTTCCTTTTCTTGATTCCAGCCAATGTAATATTTGATATAAATATATAATTATACACACACACATACTTGCGAATAAAGTGAAAATAGTGGTAGTAGTAGTAGTAGTAGTAGTATTAGTATTTTATTTTAGAATACTTTTCATGTGCCTGGTAGGCGGGTTTGAATTTTATTTCAAACATGTTTGTTTGTTTTGTTCGACAAAAAAAAAATTTTTTTTTTGTGGTTGAGGAAGTGAAACTCATAAAAAAAAAAAATAAAAATAAAAATAAATAAAAAATAAATGAAAATAAAATTATTAAAGAAAAGAAAAAAAAAGAGAAAGTTGTAATTAGATTCATTTGGATAAATGTCACGGTGTTTGGCGAAAATTTTGTGTTTATTGTTTATTGTAACATGGAAACAAAATAATTTTTTATTCATGTAAATTGGAAATTATTTTTTTAATAAGGAAGTTGAAAAATAAATGTATTAAAATTTTTTTTTAGAAGCAAAATTAAGACAATTGTTTAGAATTCAGAAATGTGGTAAAAATATATTCCATTAAATTTTAGGAGAAGTAAACATTATTATAAGGAAACCAATTGAGGGAAAAAGTAGGAAAACTAAATAGACAGTTTACGAATAATTATCAGAATAAAATGCAGAAAATTGAGAAAGGATCTTTGAAATAATTATATAATTACAAGGAAGGTAAGGAATGAAATTATACCACTGCTAGAGGAAGGGATATGAATTAGGAAAATAGAACAACTGTTTATTATATGTATGAAAACTGATGAGAAATAGACAAACACTTGGACTTAGAATATTTGATCTCTGTAGGAGAAATTTACATAATTGAAATAAATTTAAGTTAGATTCCTTATAGAGACAAGTTTGATTACTCTAAATTTGACCTTTTTTTGACCATGTTTTGATTTTTCTCATTCAGGATAAGAATAATTAAATTTTTTGGTATTACATTCTGTAAATTAAGGATTTTGAAGGTTATACTTTTATATTTCAGAATTATAACTAAAAAAATATAGAATAGAATACAATTTAATATTTTACTAATGATAACATATTATCTGAAAGTAAATTTACCATTTACTACATATAAATTGGATTTGAACTTCGATTTGAGACCGTTTTTGTGTTGCCAATATACCAGTTGTACTAACCTGGACTTCCCCACAGACCGTGCGATCCTAAGGCGGCGTAAAGGACAGGGTGCGTACCGTCAACTTTGATTATCGGTGGGTATTTCGGATTAAGAGGAAGCCCTATTCGCGTGTCTTTTCCCCTGTAGACGAAGGAGTTTTCATTTGGCTCGTACTGATAATACGCGCCATGTGTGTGTGTAGAGACGTACATTCGTTGCGGAAGGTTGTCCTGGATATATATATATATATATATATATATATATATATATATATATATATATATATATAATATATATATATATATATATATATATATATATATATATATATATTATATATATATATATATATATATATATAATCACCTTTTAGGCACATGAGTGACTTAGGGGAAGTAAATTTTCAAGAATTAATGACTAAATTGATTTACTTTCTCTCATTATATTCACAATATCATTTATAACTTACTAGATCACCTATATTAAATTTAAATAGTTTGGTGTAGTGGTTCATTGTTTTGTGCTATTTGATCAGTCATCCCAGTCAAACATACACACACACACCACGCACATACGTACACACGCGCGCACACGAACGCTCACACACTTGAGGTTTTCAGTGGGTGCAGTTTTGATCAGTTACATACTTTGAGCTATTTTGCAAATGGTGTGAGAAACTGTTCTTAATTTTCAGTCTCTATTGGTGTATTGGTAATTTTTATATAAAATTTTTTTAAAGTTTGGATTACTATTGTGTGTGTTTTTTTTTTTTAAACTCTGGGGATGGGTGGGGAAGTGTTTGATGGTCAATTTGTACTATATTGAAATATTTGTGTTATGCTCATAAATGTGTTTGTTTTAATAAGATGAGATTTTAAAATTTAATAGGGCTTTTATTTGAAAGAAAAGAAATTTAATGTTTTTTAGTTAAATTTAATGTTACATGTTAAATTCATTGCTACATGATGCATTTAATATTGATTTTTGAGTTACACTATTCTACTTACCTCAAAATATATGGATACATGTTCCCAGTCTCCTACGTGACTATTAAGGGTAATGAGATCACCGTAGCACTTGTTCCTTAGTCTAGGTTTAAAAACACGTCCGACAAACCAAAATTTGCTCGTGCAAAGCTGTTTTCCTTGACTGTATGGGTAGAACATCCAGTACGTTACTGTGAATCTGTGGACAGTGTTATTAAGTTTAATATCTCCGCCTTCGATATCGTTTTCTTCTGTTTCTCCCTCTTTTGTTGCTGGTGATGGAGTAGAGTTTTGTTTTACAATAGGAGATTTTGTTACTTGATCCAGAACCGAATTAATACTGCTTGAGATTGTTCTAATAGTAGTCGTGGTGGTAGTTAAATTATTACTTACAATTTCTTCTGATGATGAAAGACTATTTGGGGTATCTTCCGTTGTGTTGGAGTCTAGCGTCGTTCCTTGATCTAAAATTTCTATAATTGTTGACTCTTGGTTCTCTATTGTAGTTCTAGATTGAGCTTGTGTTGTTGGATGAATTTCCCTTGGAGGAAGTAGAGTGGTGCTAGGAGGAGTCACTACGGTAATCTCTCTTCTTTCCGAACCATTGATTTCGTTATCAAGAGTAAAGAAATCTTTCAAGGTCTGTTTTTTATTGGGATTTTCATCTTCTAAGCTGCTGAATTCTTTCGACGATGAGAAAGAGTTCAGAGGGATGTAATCGCGATGAGAGTCGTAATAAGATGGCAAAGACGCACTTCTTCTTCTAAATATATTCCATCGGTCTTTCAGCGATAATCCTGCTCGAAAAATAAATTAACAATAATAGTTAATATGCACCTTCAAATTCTTTATAATTATTATTATTATTATTATTATTATTATTATTATTATTATTATTATTATTATTATTATTATTATTATTATTTATTATTATTATTATTATTTATTATTATTATTATTATTATTATTATTATTATTATTATTATTATTTTGACTTTAAAAGTTTACTTCATACATACTTCTTCCTTTTCGCCCTCCTTTTATAAATTGATTTAAATTGTTGGTGATTATTATTATATTATTATTATTATTATTATTATTATTATTATTATTATTATTATTATTATTATTATTATTATTATTATTATTATTATTATTATTATTATTATTATTATTTTAACCTTAAAAGTTTACTTTATACTTACGTCTTCCTTTCTGCCCTCCTTTTCGACCTAGCCTGAACATCCTCCTCCTCGGGGAGGACGTTGTAACTTCTGGGATGTTTCTGGGACTCGGATAAAATTTCATGTTGGGTAAGCATGATGTTATTACCGCATATGTTGTTGGAACTTGATCATCTGAAGGTTTGTTTCCATGTAGAAACTCTGGCAGAGGGCAATTTCTACAGTCTGCAAGCGATATATATATATATATATATATATATATATATATATATATATATATATATATATATATATATATATATATATATATATATATATATATATATATATATATATATATATATATATATATATATATATATATATATTCGATGGGGGCTCCCAAATTGAGTATATTACAACTGTGAGTCAATAAATCTATTGGTAAATTTGTCCAGCCTCTGTTGATTACTTTGCGTAAGGGAAAACTCTTCTCCTTGAGGACGTTCACCTCCCCCTCACTTTCTCTTTTGTTTTGTATTTAATTAAGAGAAAACCTGAAAAGTTTTGTTGATAATACCAAAGTATAGATGTATTAAATAATGAAAATGGAATAGCATTTTTTGTAAGCAGTAAATTATAATGTTGGTAGCTACAGCTCAAATTTAATTAAATGAAGATACGTGAGTATTATATATGATGGTAATGACGTCACTCCTTTCGACCTCAATCTAATTGACCAATCACAGGCTGAAGTTGCTTGAAATCAGATGTACGTCATCGAACTCAAAATAACATTAAATTTTATTACATTTAATATATTTATGCTTTTATAATACTTACTGGGATCAATCGGCGCCAGGAGATACGTGTCCTCCCCTTCAGGTCCTTCGGGCAAAGCTTGAATGTCGAGGCTTCTACTCATCGATAATACAACCGGTGGTTCGGTAGGGCGCTCATTTTCGGGTATTTTCCTGTGATATATATATATATATATATATATATATATATATATATATATATATATATATATATATATATATATATATATATATTATATATATATATATATATATATATATATATATATTCAACAAGTTTGTCAGTTTATATGCAATCTAAATAGGAATCTTTTGAAATCGTGATTTCGGATAATTTTATGTAATTCTGCAATTTTTTGTCTTTTTTGCATGATGTATGTAATAAATGTATTTTTGAATATGATAGCAGAAATATGTGTATATTTGTAATGAACATACGTGTATGTGTGTGTGTGTGTCAGTATGTGTATGTATGTGTGTTTTGTGTTTAATACTCGACAGTTAAAAATAATAATTTTGTTTTTTTCTGCCGTGAGTAAGAAATAAAATTTTCATGATCTGTTGATTTTGGTCAACCGAAGGAGAATGTCTTTTGTGTGTCCCAAAGATTTTTTTAAAAAAAATTCTTCTTGAAGCGATTTTATTCAGGAAGTGATTGGCATAACACCATTTTTAAAAGGGAAATAAATTATATTTCTTTTTGCTTATCGGTATACAAAATTTCAACTTTCATTTTATTGAAAATAATTGTTTTTAAAAATGTATATAAAATAAAAGAAAACAAATTTGTTGTAATTGAAAGAGTTCAAGTACAACTGTGTTGATGGTGGTGGTGAGAGCTTAGAGGAAGGCATTTGTAGAGGTGATGGAGTTTAGAAGAAGAATTTGGAAGGGTTCAAGTTTGGTGGAGGTGGGGTTTAAGAGGAAAGATTTTGAAGGGGCTAAATATAGGGGTTTAGAAGAAGGACTCGGAGGGATTTAAATAAAGTGGCTGTGATGAGGAAATACTTAAAAGTCTACAAATTTTGTGGTGGTGTGGTTTTAGCAGAAGGATTTGGAAGCGTTCAAGTATGGTGGTTGTAGAAGTTTAGAGGAAAAATTTTGGAATGGTTCAAGTGTGGAGGGGTTGTGAGTGTTCAGAGAAAGGACTCAGAAGGGTTTAAGTGTAGTAGTAGTAGTGAAATTTTAGAAGAAAGATTTGTAAGGTTTCAAGTGTGATGGTGAGGATTTAGAACAGGAATTGCCAAACCATTTCAACTGTTGAACCCTTAATGAAATCATTCCTATTTTATCGACCCCCTGAATTTTTATAATTAATTTAAATCTGCAAACTGTGATTAAGTAAAGAAATTAATGAAAATATGTAAAATAAAAGTACCATTTTATATAATTAAAATGAATAATCAACTTTACAATTTATTTATCTTCTGACTATCCTCAATTGATTCATAATTAATTTTCAACCCCCCGAATGTTGTACCAACCCCTGGGGGCTCGATATCGAGTA
>SEYY01000284.1:97500-101630 GCA_009176605.1 Armadillidium nasatum
TATATATATATATATATATATATGGTTATAGACTTGTTTATTATATCGTACATTTTTTGTAACCGTTAAACACAAATTTTTTTTCCCTAACTTGGTGACTTAATGTATTCAATATTAATGTATTAATCTCTTTAGATTTTTAATCAGTAATATTGAATTAATTTTACTCTAAATAACCAAATAATTTGACATTGAAATTTGGCATCCTTTTGTCTATCGAATAAAAGAACAGTTACAAGATAAAAGAACAGATTCAAAATAAAAGACAGTTACAAGATAAAAGAACAGATTCAAAATAAAGGACAGTTACAAGATAAAAGAACAGATTCAAAATAAAAGGACAGGTACAAGATAAAAGAACTGTTACAAGATAAAAGAATAGATCCAAAATAAACGTACAGTTACAAAAAAAAATGGACAGTTGCAAAGTAAAAGGACAATTACAAGATAAAAGAACAGATGCAAAATAAAAGTAGTTACAAAATAAAATGGACATTTTTAAAATAAAACAATTTCAAAATAATAGGACAGTTGCAAAATAAAAACAAAATTACAGAATAAAACCGCAGTTACAAAATATTAGGACAGTGTAACTTTCTTGTAAATCCAACAAATAAAGTAGAAATATTAGCCAACTTTAACTGGCAACAGTAACATCAGCTTAGAAGTGAGATTACATAGTTTTTGCTTTATTATTATTATTATTATTATTATTATTATTATTATTATTATTATTATTATTGTTATTATTTATTTTTATTATTTTAAAATTTATTATTTATTATTAAAATTATTATTATTATTATAAATATATGAGTACTAACAGAAAAAAAATAATAATAATAAGTAAATAATGATTTTTTTTTTAATAAAAATAATAAAATAATATATAATTAATAATAATAAACAAACTAAAGTAAAACATTAAAATTAATAATTTTAATAACTTTTTAATTTATTAATTTTTTGTTGAAAGCTTTATTAAATTTATAGATTTTGAATGTAATTTAATGTGATATAGAATCCTTAATTTGATTTAAACCTGATAATTTATATATATATATATATATATATATATAATATATATATATATATATATATATATATATATATATATATATATATATATATATATATATACGTATGCATGTATGTTTGTATGCATGCATGCATGTGAGCGTGTATGTATTTATGTATGTATATATGTATGTTTGTATGTATGTGTGTAAAAGGTTTTGCAACTTAATTGAAACCACAGAAAAAAAAGTTTCCCAATATCTGGTTGTTTTGTTTGTCCTTTCTCTGTTTCAAGGATCAATTTTGCTGTGTTCGCTACTGTTGCTGATTTAGAATGTTACTTTTTATTATGTTATAATATTTAAAAGAAGACCTTCTATTATTTTTGAGAAAGAAATAAATTTTTTTTTTGAATTGGAAATTATATAATTTTTCTAATTTTTTTAATTAGTATTTCTTATTAGTTTCTAATTATTTGGTTTTCTAATTTCCTAATTAAAATGTCTAATTAATTTTTTGTTTAAACCTTTTACTTTGAATTTTTAAAAAATTTTTTTTACTTATTCTAGTTTCTAATTATTTTTATTTTTGTTGAAACCTTTGAAATTATAGAATTTTTTTAATTTAATAATAATTTAATATTTTAATTAATTTCTAGTTATCTAACTTATTTTAGACCTAATATATTTTAGGTGGATTTCTCTGACTTTGAATGAGAGTTGCAAAGTCATAAGAGGCCATAATAAAAATGAAACAGGTTGCAGCTTATACTCTAATTCCAGTAACAGACATATTTCTGAATTCTGATTCCATTTTCCTGTAACAGACATATGTCTGCCTTGATTCCTTTTTCCTGTAACAGACGTATGCTTGAATCCTGATTCTTTTTTCTTGTAACAGACATGTCTGAATCCTGATTCCTATTTCTTGTAACTGACATATGTCTGAATCCTGATTATTTTTTTTATATAGCATACATATATATATTTCTGAATCCTTATTCCTTTTCCCTGTAACAAACATATATCTTAACCCTGATTCCTCTTTCCTGTAATGTAACAGACATATGTCTGAATCCTCATTCCTTTTTCCTGTAACAGACATATGTCTGAATCCTCATTCCTTTTACTTGTAATGTCTGAATCTTGATTACTTTTTCCTGAAACATATCTGAATCCCCATTCCTTTTTTCCTGTAACAGAAATGTGTCTAAATCCTGATTCCTTTTTCCTGTAACATATGTCTGAATCCTGATTCCTTTTATCTGTAACAGACATGTCTGAATCATGATTCCTTTTTCCTTTAACAGACAAATATATCTGAATCATGATTCCTTTTTACTGTAACAGACATATATCTGAATACTGATTCCTTTTTCCTGTAACAGACATATGTTTTAATCCCGATTACTTTTTCCCGTAACAGACATATGTCTGAATCTTCATTCCTTTTAACAGAAATGTTTTCACTGATTGAATAAATTTAATGATTAGGAATTATTTGTATTTCTGCAATACTTATTCAAAAGTTATATATATATATATATATATATATATATATATATATATATATATATATATATATATATATATATATATATATATATATATATATATATATATATATATCATTATGAGAATGTGAGAGGGAAGGCTCATGTGAAACGACTCAGAGGTCACATTGAATACGAGTAACTTTTTACGCAATGATAACCTATGCTAACTTTTAATTGTTACACCTATTCCAATATTTATTTATTTATTTATTTATTTATTTATTTTAAATTTGTAAAAAGAATAATAAAAAAAAATGTCTCGGAATTTTAGGTGAGAATTTGATTAGATTTATATTTATAGTTGTAGCGTTATGGTGTGTAAAATATTGCTGTGAAAGCGAATAAGGAGCAACCCAACCTCTACCTTCTTTTCTTTCTTTATTGTTAATATTTTTCATTTTTAGTTATTGTTTACAACAATGAAAAACAAGAATAAAAAACGCATAAATGGAGTGTTTTGTTTGTTTATTTCTTCTTAAAATTCTTTTGAAGGATGAATTGCCTAAGTAGATTAGGATAATATAATGTACTGATTAGATAACATTAACAAAGATAACGATTAATCGCAAGTTCGGAGAAACCGATTAATATCCCTAAAATTAATTAGTTATCGATATCTCTCAGAGGAAACCAATTAAAGATAAGCATATAAAGAGAAAGTAAAACATGATAATGATACTGATAATAATGATCGGAATGAAAGAATAAGTACTACTACTACTACTACTATTACTACTACTACTACTACTATATATTATTATTATTATTATTATTATTATCATTGTATGGAATTAGTAACTTTTAATTCTATAATTGGTAGAAAAGAACATGGTAAAACGAAATACGCATTTTGTCATCTGTAAAGTTAATATTTCGAGTCAGAAGACGGAATGTTGATCTTGGCGTAGAATGTTAATTTAAAACAAGTTTAGTTTCAATGGGATGGATGGTGTCTGTCAGTAACTTTATTCTTTAAATTCTTAACTAGTCTCTGATAAACTTAGGTCTCTTGTGATGTTTGGTCTATTTCTCTAGTTTTACTTATTTTATTCTTATATTCTGCTGTAGGAAACTTTGGTTTCCTGGTAATGGGGTCTTTTTCTTTCTCATACATTACTCTTTTTATTCTTAACTACTTCTGTTGTAAATTTATTTTCCGAAGGATGAAGAATCTTCATCCCTTCATTGAAATCTTACCTACTGCAAAAGTAAACTTATGTTCCTAGTGATGAATGTTCTTACCTACTGCTGTAGTAAATTTAGGTTCCTAGTAATGGATAGTACCCATCCCTTACTTTTTTCTTTGAAATCTTACCTACTGCTCTAGTAAACTTAGGTCCTAAATGATAAATGCTTTCTCTCTAATGTTACTCTTAAAAATTATGCCTATTTCTCTAATAAACTTGGTAGTAATATAAAAATATCTTTCTAGCTTTATTCACAGAATGATACCTATTGCATTCTGTTATTTTTTTTTTAATCACAATTTATTATATCTAAATTAGTCATTTATTTCTAAATAAATATTACTATTGCTATGTTGTAAAATTTAATTTTT
>SEYY01000284.1:101730-106730 GCA_009176605.1 Armadillidium nasatum
TATTGAAATATTTCCTGTTATTTAATTTACTATATAAAAGGAAAATATTAATAATAATTATTATTATTATTATTATTATTAAAATATTTATAACGGGAGATATGCGCTTGGGGAATATGTATTTTTATAAAATAAAAATTATAATAATAATTTAAATAATTAACAAGGAAGCAAAAAAAATATATATATATTTTAATAAAATGTTAATTATTATTTAAAAATAATTAGTAATTATTTAAATTAATCCTTGTCTATTCTTATTATTTTATTAGTGTCAGGTTTTGTAAAACTCATTTTTAACTGGAAATTAATAATAAATATGCGTGTGTGCGATTGTATTTGTGGGGTACCTCTATGGTATCACAGTGTACTGAGATGGTGAATGGTTTAATGGGAAAAATAATAGATAATTATATTGGGTCAGTTAATCGAGTTAGAGGGTATTATGGTTGATAAATGAGTTTTATATTCCACACATTAAAGATATCTAAAAAGTGTGACATTTATTGAGGTTATATAAGATTGTATAATCTATATATTTCAAAACTCTGTTGGAAACTGATAGCAGCCCTCCAGCCTTGCCCATCGGAGGAGATTATATATATATATAATATATTAGTATATATATATATATATATATACTATATATAATATATTATATATATATATATGGTATAAAGACTTGTTTATTATATCGTACATTTTTTGTAACCGTTAAACACAAATTTTTTTTCCCTAACTTGGTGACTTAATGTATTCAATATTAATGTATTAATCTCTTTAGATTTTTAATCAGTAATATTGAATTAATTTTACTCTAAATAACCAAATAATTTGACATTGAAATTTGGCATCCTTTTGTCTATCGAATAAATGGACAGTTGCAAGATAAAGGAGACAGTTACAAGATAAAAGAACAGATTCAAAATAAAGGAACAGTTACAAGATAAAAGAACAGATTCAAAATAAAAGGACAGGTACAAGATAAAAGAACTGTTACAAGATAAAAGAATAGATCCAAAATAAACGTACAGTTACAAAAAAAAATGGACAGTTGCAAAGTAAAAGGACAATTACAAGATAAAAGAACAGATGCAAAATAAAAGTAGTTACAAAATAAAATGGACATTTTTAAAATAAAACAATTTCAAAATAATAGGACAGTTGCAAAATAAAAACAAAATTACAGAATAAAACCGCAGTTACAAAATATTAGGACAGTGTAACTTTCTTGTAAATCCAACAAATAAAGTAGAAATATTAGCCAACTTTAACTGGCAACAGTAACATCAGCTTAGAAGTGAGATTACATAGTTTTTGCTTTATTATTATTATTATTATTATTATTATTAGGATTACGGACTATAAATAAATATAGTAAATCCATATATTATTATTAATAAAAAAAAAAAAAAAAAAAAAAAAAAAAAAAAAAAAAAAAAAAAAAAAAAAAAAAAAAAAAAAAATTATATAATAATTAATAAAAACTTTTAATTTATTAATTTTTGTTTTTAAATTATTAAATTATAGATTTTATGAATTTATGGATAGTTAAATTTAATTAATATTAATATAATATATATATATATTATATATATATATATATATATATATATATATATATATATATATATATATATATATATATATATACGTATGCATGTATGTTTGTATGCATGCATGCATGTGAGCGTGTATGTATTTATGTATGTATATATGTATGTTTGTATGTATGTGTGTAAAAGGTTTTGCAACTTAATTGAAACCACAGAAAAAAAAGTTTCCCAATATCTGGTTGTTTTGTTTGTCCTTTCTCTGTTTCAAGGATCAATTTTGCTGTGTTCGCTACTGTTGCTGATTTAGAATGTTACTTTTTATTATGTTATAATATTTAAAAGAAGACCTTCTATTATTTTTGAGAAAGAAATAAATTTTTTTTTTGAATTGGAAATTATATAATTTTTCTAATTTTTTTAATTAGTATTTCTTATTAGTTTCTAATTATTTGGTTTTCTAATTTCCTAATTAAAATGTCTAATTAATTTTTTGTTTAAACCTTTTACTTTGAATTTTTAAAAAATTTTTTTTACTTATTCTAGTTTCTAATTATTTTTATTTTTGTTGAAACCTTTGAAATTATAGAATTTTTTTAATTTAATAATAATTTAATATTTTAATTAATTTCTAGTTATCTAACTTATTTTAGACCTAACATATTTTAGGTGGATTTCTCTGACTTTGAATGAGAGTTGGCAAAGTCATAAGAGGCCATAATAAAAATGAAACAGGTTGCAGCTTATACTCTAATTCCAGTAACAGACATATTTCTGAATTCTGATTCCATTTTCCTGTAACAGACATATGTCTGCCTTGATTCCTTTTTCCTGTAACAGACGTATGCTTGAATCCTGATTCTTTTTTCTTGTAACAGACATGTCTGAATCCTGATTCCTATTTCTTGTAACTGACATATGTCTGAATCCTGATTATTTTTTTTATATAGCATACATATATATATTTCTGAATCCTTATTCCTTTTCCCTGTAACAAACATATATCTTAACCCTGATTCCTCTTTCCTGTAATGTAACAGACATATGTCTGAATCCTCATTCCTTTTTCCTGTAACAGACATATGTCTGAATCCTCATTCCTTTTACCTGAATCTTGATTACTTTTTCCTGAAACATATCTGAATCCCCATTCCTTTTTTCCTGTAACAGAAATGTGTCTAAATCCTGATTCCTTTTTCCTGTAACATATGTCTGAATCCTGATTCCTTTTATCTGTAACAGACATGTCTGAATCATGATTCCTTTTTCCTTTAACAGACAAATATATCTGAATCATGATTCCTTTTTACTGTAACAGACATATATCTGAATACTGATTCCTTTTTCCTGTAACAGACATATGTTTTAATCCCGATTACTTTTTCCCGTAACAGACATATGTCTGAATCTTCATTCCTTTTAACAGAAATGTTTTCACTGATTGAATAAATTTAATGATTAGGAATTATTTGTATTTCTGCAATACTTATTCAAAAGTTATATATATATATTATATATATATATATATATATATATATATATATATATATATATATATATATATATATATATATATATATATATATATATTATATATATATATATATATCATTATGAGAATGTGAGAGGGAAGGCTCATGTGAAACGACTCAGAGGTCACATTGAATACGAGTAACTTTTTACGCAATGATAACCTATGCTAACTTTTAATTGTTACACCTATTCCAATATTTATTTATTTATTTATTTATTTTAAATTTGTAAAAAGAATAATAAAAAAAAATGTCTCGGAATTTTAGGTGAGAATTTGATTAGATTTATATTTATAGTTGTAGCGTTATGGTGTGTAAAATATTGCTGTGAAAGCGAATAAGGAGCAACCCAACCTCTACCTTCTTTTCTTTCTTTATTGTTAATATTTTTCATTTTTAGTTATTGTTTACAACAATGAAAAACAAGAATAAAAAACGCATAAATGGAGTGTTTTGTTTGTTTATTTCTTCTTAAAATTCTTTTGAAGGATGAATTGCCTAAGTAGATTAGGATAATATAATGTACTGATTAGATAACATTAACAAAGATAACGATTAATCGCAAGTTCAGAGAAACCGATTAATATCCCTAAAATTAATTAGTTATCGATATCTCTCAGAGGAAACCAATTAAAGATAAGCATATAAAGAGAAAGTAAAACATGATAATGATACTGATAATAATGATCGGAATGAAAGAATAAGTACTACTACTACTACTACTACTACTACTACTACTACTACTATTATTATTATTATCATTGTATGGAATTAGTAACTTTTAATTTTATAATTGGTAGAAAAGAACATGGTAAAACGAAATACGCATTTTGTCATCTGTAAAGTTAATATTTCGAGTCAGAAGACGGAATGTTGATCTTGGCGTAGAATGTTAATTTAAACAAGTTTAGTTTCAATGGGATGGATGGTGTCTGTCAGTAACTTTATTCTTTAAATTCTTAACTAGTCTCTGATAAACTTAGGTCTCTTGTGATGTTTGGTCTATTTCTCTAGTTTTACTTATTTTATTCTTATATTCTGCTGTAGGAAACTTTGTTTCCTGGTGATGGGGACTTTTTCTTTCTCATACATTACTCTTTTTATTCTTAACTACTTCTGTTGTAAATTTATTTTCCGAAGGATGAAGAATCTTCATCCCTTCATTGAAATCTTACCTACTGCAAAAGTAAACTTATGTTCCTAGTGATGAATGTTCTTACCTACTGCTGTAGTAAATTTAGGTTCCTAGTAATGGATAGTACCCATCCCTTACTTTTTTCTTTGAAATCTTACCTACTGCTCTAGTAAACTTAGGTCCTAAATGATAAATGCTTTCTCTCTAATGTTACTCTTAAAAATTATGCCTATTTCTCTAATAAACTTGGTAGTAATATAAAAATATCTTTCTAGCTTTATTCACAGAATGATACCTATTGCATTCTGTTTTTTTTTATTTTTTTTTTTTTTTTTTTTTTTTTTAGCACAATTTATTATATCTAAATTAGTCATTTATTTCTAAATAAATATTACTATTGCTATGTTGTAAAATTTAATTTTTTTTTTGTTTTTGTTTTTTTTGGCGTAATTTGAAGTGTGTTCATATACCATAGAATTCTAAGACCTATAATATATATTATATATATATATATATATATATATATATATATATATATATATATATATATATATATATATATATATATATATATATATATATATATATATATATATATATATATACTCGTGTATGTATGTATGTATGTGTCTCTTGCGCGCGTGCAATTATGTTCCATTGTCAAGTGTGAATGTGAACAATAGGAGTACTTACTTTATCTTCCGCTTTCTATCACGTTCATTCTAATAATAATAATAATAATAATAATAATAATAATAATAATAATAATAATAATAATAA
>SEYY01000284.1:114230-126730 GCA_009176605.1 Armadillidium nasatum
GAACGGCCTTGCTGCAACTCTTCAGCCCACCTCTCACTTGCCTTGCCCTCGGCGTTTACCTATATATATATATATATATATATATATATATATATATATATATATATATATATATATATATATATATATATATATATATATATATATATATATATATATATATATATATATATATATATATATATATATATATATATTATATTCCCGTAGGCTTGAATTTTGTAAATAATAATGGCTACCATCATCATCACCATTGTTATTACTACTATTTCTTCTACTACTACTACTACTACTCTACTACTATCCACTACTACCACTACTACCAAGTGATGTTTGAAATTCAAAAATCATCTTATTCCTATTTCTTTAACCTATTTCTTTTGCAACTTTTTCTCTAATAAAAAAAAAAAGAAAATTAGTATTAACATATATTAGAAAGCGTTATTTTTTTTTCTAATTATTTTTTTAAAGATGCTTTTTATTTGTTGCCTTTATGACGACGCGTCTTGCGTGCGTGCGTGTGTCTCGCATGCGTCGTGCGGTAGTGAATTAAATTATATTGAGATATGATTTCGTTTTGATTGGAAATGTGAACATTATGTTGATGTGGTGAAGAATCCCAAGGTTTCTCCTTTCCTTATTACACATTATTATTATTATTATTATTATTATTATTATTATTATTATTATTATTTCATCATTATTTGTTGTAGTTGCTTCTGTAATTCTGGAATATTTATTATTATTATTATTATTATTATTATTATTATTATTATTATTATCATTATTATTAAATTTGTTATTATTATTATTATTATTATTATTATTATTTT
The DNA here is from genome assembly GCA_009176605.1 of Armadillidium nasatum. NCBI lineage: Eukaryota > Metazoa > Arthropoda > Malacostraca > Isopoda > Armadillidiidae > Armadillidium > Armadillidium nasatum. Next base: position 115,064 of record SEYY01000284.1, read on the forward strand.
TTGATAATTTTTATGCTGTTTCTGTAACTCTGAAGTATTATAATTATTATTATTATTTATATTTTATGTGGTTTCTGTAATTCTGGAATATTTATTATTATTATTATTATTATTATTATTATTATTATTATTATTATTATTATTATTATTATTATTTTACGAGAAGTGACCTATAAAATTAACCTTTATTTTTTTTTCTGGGTTGAGGCTCTTTCCTTTCTCTTCCTTATATATATATATATATATATATATATATATATATATATATATATATATAATATATATATATATATTATATATATATATATATATATATTATATATATATATATATATATATATATTGTGTGTGTGTGTGTGTGATGCAATAAATACAAGCCAAAATCCAAAATTTATGAAACTAGATAATATTTTCGCTATTTTAAAAAGAGTACAGTATGGTTTGCGTTGCGTGGTTGTTAAAGGTCCTGTTAATGTCGTCAAAGTATGATTCAACTAAATTAGTTTTAAACGAGGTCACTGATTGGTGGGTATGTCTGCGAAGTATGCAAGCAAACTCTGAAAATGGATTAAAAGCAGGCATTGGAGTCTGGAATAGGGAATTTTGGTGGATCCTAATGGGAGGGAATTGGTGTCGTGGTGCGAAGACTTCTCGAAACCACCATCGGAATCATGATCGGAGTCAATTTATAATCGATTTTATTACCCTGATTTAAAAGCATGAGTGGGCATCCTTATTTATAATATTTAAATTCGATTTTCAAGGGCATTACCCTTTTCGAGGAGGGGAGTATTCTAAAAAGTTTTTTTTTTCTTTGGGATCCGCATGACAGACTGAAAAAAAACCTTCAATCATTTGAGTTAATCACTGTACCGTTAGGCGATAGTAGCAACATTTGCACTCTCTGTACTATCATGATTATATCGTTGCAATTTAGCTGCTTAATGTGTTTTTTATTTTGTTTTAACATCCCGTTTTAGTTTGTTTACTGTTAATATATGTACGTTCGTGAGTTTGCGTTAGTGTGTGTGTTCGTATGTGAGTGAAGGTGAGTGCGTGTGTGCTTCTTTGAATGACAAGATTGAGTGGACATCAGGGTGGGTGCAGACGGGAGCTTTCTATTGACTTTGCCGTGCGAATATCGAATACGTAGAATATAACCTCTCTAACTCTCATCCTAACCTTTTGCTTCTGTCTGAGACCCAGTTGGAAGGGGATTCTTTCTCTCACAACCTCAATGTCTCCAGTTACAACTTTTTTCACAATTTACAACTAAATGATGGAGTCTGTGCCTATATTAACAATAACACTCCGCGACACGTCGCGTAAATCTAGAATCTCCTAATTTTGATGTTTTATGGCTTAAAATTTGTCTTCCTACTACTACTACAATTATCTTGTTTTTCTGCTACTGCTCCCCTAATAGAACATACTTTCTAGTTCTTTTTTAATATCTTACTACTTCTCACGAGACTGTTACTTCTCACCCAAATGATGAAGTCCTCTATTTAGAGGATTTCAACGTATACCACACTGAGTGGTTTGGACCTTTCATACTGATGCAGGTGGGAAGGAGGCCAAATCATTCAGCATTCTCAACGATCTGGAGCAGTTGATTATGGAACCCACACACATTCCAGATCGTCCTAGCCAATTCTTGAATATTCTTGATTTATGCTTCACTACTATTCCTTCTAGATATAAATACACCATTTTCCCACCTGTTGATAACTCCGACCATAATCTTATAGCTCTTAGTTATAATGCTTTCTTTCCAAACAGCTCCACCATGCCCAAACGTACTTTCTGGCACTTTAATCGGGCTAATTGGGGGCAATGCGTCACTTCTTTGCTAACTACCATTGAAGTGAATCCTGCTTTGGCTCGGGGGACGCTTCTGACTCTGCTGAAAAGGTAGAGGCCGTGATCCTTGATGGGATGAGCGGATTCATTCTATCTTCATCTAAATCTTTTTCTCCTCAAAATCCATTGTTCGATGGCAATTGTTCTCTTGTACTTCGGGAGAGAGACAATGCTTATTGCAAATGGAAAAAACTTTCCTTCTCCTATGACTTGCTAATTTTCATTACGCTCGGAACCGTTGCAGGAATGTTCTTCGACGGATTAAGCGTACTTTCACAAAAAAGAAGTGAGCTGACCTCCATGGATCTCCTACAGATAAAAATTTCTGGCCTCTTGTCAAAAATATCTCTAATAACTTCTGTAAATCTGCCTTTCCTCCTATTCGCTCTGATGGTTCTGTAGCTAATACTTCCTTTGAAAAGGCTAATCTCTTCGGCCTCCTTTTTTCATCTAATTCCACCCTGCTCGATTCTGGCATCCCTCCTTTTTCTCCTCCTCCTCCTCTCAGTTATCCCATGTCTGTACCTGTAATGACTCATGATCGGGTGCATGGGATCCTGAAATCTATGAATGTCAAGAAGGCCAGTGGCCTGGATGGCCTTCCCCCTCGTGTTCTGAGAGAGTGTTGTTCCGAGTTGGCGCATGTCCTCGTTCAGCTCTACTCTCTATGCCTTAATACTAATTCTTTTCCTCAATGCTGGAAGCGCGCATTTGTTCAGCCGATCTCGAAAAAAGGTAGCCGCTCTAACCCTTCTAATTATCGACCTATAGCTCTTACTTGTGTTCTGTCTAAAATTTTTGAAACTCTCCCCAACTCTTATTTTCTGGATCATTTGGGGTCTCATTCTCTTCTCTCAGATAACCAGTATGGCTTTCAACAGGTAACTGATGACATACTTTCCTATCTTACTGACCTATGGTTTTCTGCCCTTAGGGACTTCGAGGAGTTGTCGTGGCGCTTGACATATCCAAAGCTTTTGACCGGGTATGGCATATGTCGCTGCTTTCTAAGCTCCCTTCCTTTGGGTTTCCTCTTCCCCTTTGCTTACTCTTGTGTAGTTTCCCCTCAGATCGTTCCATTTCGGGAATTCAAGATGGAGTGACCTCTTCCTCCATTTCTGTCAACAATGGTTTTCTCAGGGTTCTGTTTTATCTCCAACTTCACTCTTACTTTTTATTAACGATCTTCTCGACTGCACTTCTAACTCTGTTCACTCTTATGCTGATGACTCAACTCTGCATTCTTATACTCATTTCAAATCTGCTCCCTCTTTTGCTTCTAGAGTTGCTTCTCGTCTTCAACTTTCTGATTCTATTCTTGCCGATCTGGATGGGATTTCCCGGTGGGGTAATAGCAACCTTGTGAAATTCAACTCTTTAAAAACTCAACTTCTTTACATCTCTCTCTCTCCAAAACACCTCCCAACTTTCCTATCTTCTTCGATGGCTCTCCCATCTCACTTGTAAATAGCATTAACATTCTTGGTCTAAACATAAACAATAAATTGTCTTGGAAATCACATATCACAATGGCTGCTAAAGCGACCTCTAAGAAACTGGGAATACTATTCATATGGCGAGAATTTTTTTCTTCTGAGCAGTTACTCCAATTATATAAAGGTCTTATCCGTCCTTGTATGGAATACTGTTCTCACATTTGGGGGGCTCTGGCTCCTCCACTCTTCTGGATAGGGTTAAGTCTAATGCTAAAAGATTAATAAACTGTCCCCTACTTTCAAACTCTCTTGACCACCTATCTTTGCGACGTCACGTTGGCGCACTCTCTCATTTCTAAAGGTACTACAATGGCAGATGCTCGAGGGAACTGATTTCACGCATTCCTCCACCGTTGCGTTGTCCTCGTTGCCGAAGGGGTGCCCTGTAATTTTGTGTGGATGCTGGAAACCCCAGACTAGTTCATTGTGGAGCCTCTTTTCCAGCCACCTCTGGTCTGTGGAACTCTCTACTATCATTTATTTTTCCTCCTGTATTTAATCTCCTCCTCTCTTCAAGGCTTCCGTCTGTGCCCACCTGAGGGATGTACATTAGGTTCGAGTTTGAGTGAGTTTTCTTCCTTTTGTATGTGCCCCCCTCTTTGAAAAGGGCTCTGCCCGTGAGTGGTGGTGGTCTGAAAAAAAAAATAAAATAAAAAGATTGTTGTTGAACAAAAATGAATGTTACAGGAATGTGTCATTCGCGCAGGTGATGTCTGAATGGGGTGAAAAAAATGAATGTTAAAAGACTGTGTCATTGATGCAGGTAATATCTGAATGGGGTGAAATGGCAAAAACATTATACAAAATGAACCGTCGTCCAAGGAAATTTGGTGAGATTGTGTTGGCTCGCATTATTTTTAATTGTAACGTTGTCAGTAGTTATGAAGAATTAAACCATGGTGGACATTTTAAAAAAAAAAAAAAAAAAAAAAAAAAAAAGCCTAGTACAGACAAACAAAACGCACCTAAAACAAACACATACCAGATCAAAAACCAGCAGTTATAATTTTGCTTTACCACTTTTTAAAAAAGTTTTTTTTTTTTTTTTTACTGAAAAAAAAATTTTTTTTTTAATTTATTATATTATATATATATATATATATATATATATATATATATATATATATATATATATATATATATATATATATATATATATATATATATTATATAAATATAAAAATAAATTAACTTGATTAATTATTATAGGTTATAATACAAATACACTTTATTTACACAGTATGCGAGTTGCCATGTATAATTGGTCAGAGGACTTTGTATTTGTGGCTTTCGATTACGGAGTTAATAAAGATGTAATTTTTACATGTCCTTCAACACAACTACTAATAAAATTCTATATTACGCAAATGGAATTAAAAATATGAAACCATTTATTCCTTTTAAATAGTTCAATAAAAATTTATTATTATTATTATTATTATTATTATTATTATTATTATTATGTTATTATTATATATTATTATTATTATTATTATGTAATTGCAAATAAGTAGCCAAATTAAAATTCATTTCCTCATGCGTTTCGTAACCTTTTGTTACACTCTGATGAGTTTCAGCCATTTTTCAGGTTCCAATCTGTTTCTTAATGTGTACTATACAAGACTATAAAAGTTTAGGATCTTCGAAATTGACCCTGGGCATGGGACTGTAGTATGATTGTCGCAACCAATAATAATAATAATAATAATAATAATAATAATAAAAAAAACATGCTCATACACCCTGTAAAATTTTACTATTTAATTTTCGCATTCATATATGTTTCTGTCAGCAAAAAAAAAAAAAAAAAAAAAAAAAAAAAAAAAAAAAAAAAAAAAAAATCATGTATATGATTAATATTTTTGTCAAACATATGTCGGTTAAACGGTCCAAATATCTTCGAAAATTTTCATACCAGCGCATTTTGAGGCATCAGAATATTTATAATTATATATATATATATATATATATATATATATATATATATATATATATATATATATATATATATATATATATATATATATATATATATATATATATATATATATATATATATATATATATATATATATAGAGAGAGAGAGAGAGAGAAGAGAAATACAGGCAACGTAAACAGCAGAACAGTTTTTCCAACATACAAAAATTGCATTTTCAATAATTGTATCATGCGCAAAAAAAAAAGTCGAATTATGTGGATTCGAACCCACGACCGCAAGTTAGCATTTTAAATGATTTCAGATGAAGCATAGTTTGCTATATATATATATATATATATATATATATATATATATATATATATATATATATATATATATATATATATATATATATATATATATATATATATATATATATATATATATATATATATATATATATATATATATATATATATATATATATATATATATATATATATATATATATATATATATATTTTTTTTTTTATTTTAGAGATGGACTTGATATCCGGTTGCTGTCCGGGTATCCGGCCTTTTTATAGTATCCTGATATCCGATAAAAAATAAAATTCTTGATTGCAAAAGCTAAAATTTTCAAAATGTTCTGTCTTTCTGTACTCTATTCTTTATAACAGCAATTTTGGCTATTCATGTTAAATTAATATAGATATAGAAAAGTATGTATTAGAAAATTTATTCACTTGTTCTCAAACTACAAACGTGAAATAAAAAAAAATTTTTTTTTTTTTTTTGCAAAATATATATATATATATATATATATATATATATATATATATATATATATATATATATATATATATATATATATATATATATATATATATATATATATATATATATATATATATATATATATATATATATATTCAGTATTCTCAACGATCTGGAGCAGTTAATTAGTGAACCCACACCCATCCCAGATCGTCCTAACCAATTCTCAAACACGCTTGACTTGTGTTTCACCACTACTCCTCGTTATAAATACACCATTTTCCCTCCTATCGGTAACTCTGACTACAATCTTACAGCTCTTAAGTATAACACTTTTTCTTCAGCAGCTCCACCCTGCCCTAAACGTACTTTCTGGCACTTTGATCGGGCTAATTGGTAGCATTGCGTCACTTTTTCACCAACTATTCTTGGAATAAATCCTGCTTTGACTCCGATGATGCTTCGGTGTCCGCCGAGAGAGTGGGAGCCGTGATATCTGATGGGATTAGTAGGTTCATTCCCTCTTCAACTAAATCTTTCTGCCATTCAGAAGAGAGACAGTGCGTACCGAGCATGGAAAAACTCGTCTTCTCCTATCACTCTTTCTAATTTTCATTCAGCTCGGAATTGTTGCAGGGATATACTTCGACAGGCCAAACGTGCTTTCACCAAAAGGAAGTGCGCTGACCTCCTCGGTTCTCCTATTGATAAAAATTTCTGGCCTTTTGCCAAAAATATCTTTAACAACTTTTGAAAATCTTACTTTCCTCCTCTTATTCGATCTGATGGATCTGTAGCTAACACTCCTACTGAAAAGGCCAATTTCTTCGGCCTCCTTTTCTTATCAAATTCTACCCTGGGTGATTCCGGCTTCCCTCCTCCTGCTTCTTCTCTCAGGTGTCCCATTTCTTTACCCGTGATTTCATATGATCAGGATCATGGGATCCTGAAATCTATGAACATAAGGAAGGCAAGTGGCCCAGATGGCAATCCTCCTTGTGTTTTGAGAGATTGTGCGTCCGAGCTGGCGCCTGTCCTTAATACTAATACTCTTCCTCTGTGTTTGAAGCGCGCATATGTTCAACCAATCCCGAAAAAAAGGAAGCCGCTCTGAACCTTCTAACTATCGTCGTATTGCTCTTACTTGTATTCTATCTAAAGTCTTCCTGACTCTCCTCAGCTCTCATTTCCTGGATCATTTGGAATCTCACTCACATCTCTTAGATCATCAGTATGGCTTTCGTGGCTCGAGGTCTACTGGTGACATTTTTTCCTATCTTACTGATCTATGGTCTTCTGCCCTTAGGGACTTGTGTGATGGCGCTTGACATTACCAAGGCTTCGGGTATGGCATGCGTCGCTGCTTTCTAAGCTCCCTTCCTTTGGGTTTCCTACTTCTCTTTGCCTACTCATGTCTAGTTTCCTCTCAAATCGTTCCATATCAGCACTTGTTGATGGAGCGATTTCTTCTTTCCCTATTAATTGTGGTATTCCTCAGGGTTCTGTTCTATCTCCTACTTTATTCTTACTTTTCATCAACGACCCTCTCAGCTGTACTTTTAACTCTGTTCATGCTGATACCGACGACTCGACTCTCCATTCTTCTACTTATTTCAAATCTGCTCCATCTTTTGCTTCTAGAGTTGCCTCTCGTCTTCAACTTTCCGATTCCATTCTTTCCGGTCTGGATGAGATTTTCCTGTGGGGCCACAGCAGCCTTGTGAAATTCAACTCTTCTTCACATATATATATATATATATATATATATATATATATATATATATATATATATATATATATATATATATATATATATATATATATATATATATATATATATATATATATATATATATCTCTAACTCTCTCTCTCTCTCTCTCTCTCTCTCTCTCTCTCTCTCTCTCTCTCTCTCTCTCTCTCTCTCTCTCTCTCTCTCTCTCTCTCTCTCTCTCTCTCTCTCTCTCTCTCTCTCTCTCTCTCTCTCTCTCTCTCTCTCTCTCTCTCTCTCTCTCTCTCTCTCTCTCTCTCTCTCTCTCTCTCTCTCTCTCTCTCTCTCTCTCTCTCTCTCTCTCTCTCTCTCTCTCTCTCTCTCTCTCTCTCTCTCAACACCTCCCAACTTTCCTATCTCTATCGACGGCTCTCCCGTCTTACCAGTGAACAACATAAATATTCTTGGTCTGAACATAAACAATAAATTATATTGGAAACCTCATATCACAACGGTTGCTAAGATGGCCTCTAAAAAGCTGAGGGTTCTGTTCAGATTGCGGGAATTTTTTTCTTCTGAACAGTTACTTCAATTACTTATTCGCCCTTGTATGGAGTACTGCTCTCATATTTGGGGTGGTTCTTGTTCCACACTTCTTTTGGATAAGGTTGAGTCTAAGGCTAAGAGACTAATAAGCTGTCCCCTACTTTCAAACTCCCTTGACTCTCTTTCTCTGCGACGTGATGTTGGCGCACTCTCTCTTTTCTATAGGTACTACGACGACAGGTGCTCGAGGGAGTTGACCTCTAGCATTCCACCTCCATTGCGTCGCCCTCGCAGCCCAAGGGGTGCCTTTCTCGCACATGAATTTTGTGTGAGCTTGGCAAACTCTAGGCTTGCACGTTGTGGTTCCTCCTCCTTTCCAGCCACCTCTTTTCTGTGGAACACCCTACCTTCGTCTATTTTTCCTGCTGTATTTAACCTACCCCTCTTTAAATCCTCTGTCTGCTCCCACCTGAATGATCTACGTTAGGTTCTGAATTGGATGAGTTTTCTTTTATCTTTTAATTATGCTCCCTCCTTGTAAAGGAGTCCGTGAGTGGCTACAATATATATATATATATATATATATATATATATATATATATATATATATATATATATATATATATATATATATATATATATATATATATATATATATATATATATATATATATACACAGACAGGGATTTAACAAAAATATGGAAACAGTAGGAAGAAATATCAAGTAAATATGATAGATATCAAGAGGTACCACAATCGCTCGTGCGTAACTTGTGATAGATAACCTATAATATCAGTAGGAAGCTTCAGTTGCTCGGTGTTCAACAATTCTGTGTTGGTACAAGCGAGGTATTTCAAATCGTTCAGAGTTTCAAAGAGTGAAACTTATTGGTCGAAAGGTCATGGCGCCCATATGATGCTTCCGGAAAACATCGTTCGATAAATACCAGCGTAGGCGTAACTCGAAATTGGATCACAGATACAAATGAACATTGCGAAGAATTGAAAGGAAGAATAATAAAACATCTGCAAAAGATACTTCATCAACGACCCCCTCAGCTGTACTTCTAACTCTGTTTATTCTGACACCGACGACTCAACTCTCCATTCTTCTACTTATTCCAAATCTGAAAACTTAGTCTTGCAAACCTTGTCAGCACAAAAAAAAGTGAGGGGGAAGCTCAGTAGGCGGCTCAATATTCATGGGCGTGCTTCAATCGCCAAACCTTTTGTAAACGACATGAACGTCAGAAAGTGGAGAGAGCTGTGCAGTACAAATAAATATTGATTTAGCTGCCGGACAAGGAAAAAATCCTTTCGTCAGGGGAGTCTACTTTCACATTGTTCCCAACTTCCGGCCGAGTTTACGTGTAGAGAACGCCAACCCAGAAAATGATCTGGAATACCTTATGTCACAAGTGAAGCACGAAGGAGGTTCCGTCATGGTTTGGTCAGCCATATCACTGTATTCTGCTGGTGCCCAATTATCACGATGCACAATAATGTAACTGCCAAATATTATATGCCCATTTTGGGTAACAAGGTTCATCTGATGAAACAGAGAAAGTTTGTTGGATGTACCTCCATTTATCAAGATGATAAGGCCCTAATTTATCCATATCACGTTGTCCAGTCGTGGTTTGATGAATATGATGATGATGTTTCATGTCTTCTCTTCCCTCTACAATCGTCAAACATTAATAAAAGAGCTATTGTGGTCAATATTGGGGAATAGGGTTTGAGATCGTTATCCACCACTATAGATCCATGGCATTTACCAGGTGTTTCCATATTTTTCTTCAACCTATAATATATATATATATATATATATATATATATATATATATATATATATATATATATATATATATATATATATATATATATATATATATATATATATATATATATATATATATATATATATATTGGCCTTTTTTTGTCTTTGCGACGTGACATGTTGATACTACAATGACCTCTCGCATTCCACCACAATTGTCTCCCCCTCGTAGCACAGGAGGTACACTGCTTTCACATTAATTTTGTGTAAATACTGGAAACCCCCAGACTTGATCATTGTAGCGCCTCCTTTCCAGTCACTCATATTTTCTGGAACTCTCTACTATCATCTGTTTTTTTTTTTTTTGTTTTTTGTTTTTTTTACACATCACCACCACTCACGGGCAAAGCCCTATTCAAGGAGGGGGTGTTAAAAGAATAAAAATGAAAGCAAATAGAGTACAAAATCCAGAAAATAAAAAACCACCCCTACAGTACCCACCTAACGCAAATTTCTCAGGTGGGCGCAGACGCGGGCTTTAAAGAAATTGAGATTGAATGCAGAGGGAATACAGAAGATGGAAGAGAGTTCCACAAGACAGAGGTGGCAGGAAAGAAAGAGGCACCACAGCGGACAAGTCTGGAGTTGCCTATGTCCACGCAAAATTGATGCGCGGACATTGCACCCCTTGTGCTGCGAGGACGCCGTAAAGGTGGAGGTACACGGGTGGATAGTTCCCTCGAGCATTTGCCACTGTAGTACCTATAGAAAAGGGACAAGGCACCAACATCACGTCGCAAAGATAAAGAATCAAGAGAATTAGAAAGAGGGGGACAGTTTATAAGCCTTTTAGCCTTTGACTCAACCCTATCCAAAAGACGGGTGAAACCTGAGCCACCCCAGATATGAGAGCAGTACTCCATACAAGTCTGCATTTCATCTTCCTCTCTTTAAGGTCACCGTCTTTGTTCACCTCAGAGATTTTCCCTAGGTTCGGAGCTTAAGTGGGTTTTCTTCTTTTGTTTTGTATTCATACCCCCATTTAAAAAGGGCTCTGCCTATGAGTGGTGGCAATATATATATATATATATATATATATATATATATATATATATATATATATATATATATATATATATATATATATATATATATATATATATATATATATATATAATTTCATTACTCTTTAAAAACATTTAACTCATTTTATTGCGAGTATAACCTGTTGAGGTAGATAGCGATCCCCACAATGATAGACAAGATCAGTGTGGTTAGAAAATATTCTATATATATATATATATATATATATATATATATATATATATATATATATATATATATATATATATATATATATATATATATATATATATATATATATATATATATATATATATATATATATATATATATATTTATGACTATATAATGCGTAATTGATACTGTTTAGTTCTAAAATACAATTATCATGTATGAGGATATAAAGGATTATAAGAGTTGAAAACACAGTTTCAAAGCAATGTAAAGTATATTTAAAAAAAAAAAAAAAAAAAAAAAATTAATACAATTTTTT
>SEYY01000284.1:131730-141730 GCA_009176605.1 Armadillidium nasatum
CTAAATTCTTTATTTAAAATATTAATATTGATAATAAAAAAAAAATTTAAATTATTTTATTAAATAAAAGTCCTATTCCACTATTATTTAAAGTAAACTTTATTTAAATAATAAGTATTTCATATATCTCAAGGTTTTTATCATAGACAATAACAATTTCTCATTGTAAAAACTTAGTATATATATTATAGGCGCCAATATAATTTCAATAGTAATAAGAAGATCGAGATCTATATTGTAAAAGGGTGATAGAAAAAGAGGATAATAAGTGGTTGTATTTGAAGGACACTACTTATAATTTAATTATTATAAAATATAATAGATCTTAACTTATTTACTCTAATATAAGTATAGGTGGAATTTTAGTTTCCACCTTAATAAGACTTTCACTCTGCTGATTTATGGTGTGAAGTTATTATTCTGTTATTACATATATTTACCTAAGTATTTCCCATTAAAAATAAAACAAGATATTAGATTAGTAGATAGATATATATGGTTCGATCATTTATAGGCGTAATGATCCCTAAAAAAAACTCCATTTCAAACGAGAAGACCACTCCCAGAGTTTTCGCTATTTCCTCAAGGCAACAATTTGAATAAACACAAACGCCCAAATAATTATTCACATAGTATTAAATTCACAAAGGACGAACAATGACAAGAATTAAGATGGAAATTGGTGTCGATATTAATATTTTGTGCAAAGAAGCATCTTATGGGATGAGGGATACGTAGGCTATTAGGTATATATCATCATTTAGTTTTGCATATTTACTTCTCAGACTGGTTATAATTAAAATGAAGAACCACAACCACTCCCCCACCTCCTCTTCTCCGACAGAATGACAACATGGTAGTACCTTTATTAAGGGGATTAGAATGCATCTGGTTGCAATAAGGGTTTATAGAATTTTGTTTGGTCACGCTTCAATGATAACTTTCGAATCTAAAACATTAAATATGCATTAATGACAATTATACCAGTAGTAACATTAGTGTTCTATCATATGTAATATTACTATATAATTTGTACACTACCTTCACTGTAAACACTGTAATATTAAAACACCTTCAGGTAAGTACAAAGTTCGTTTTTCAGACCTGTAAGAAGTTCACAAGTATTAACTGATTGAATTTATATAATATAGTTTTTAATGCTTATTTTAAATTATTTCATTTACTTAAGATATTTTATAAAAATACTTTTAGCCAACAACACTGCGCATGATCACTATTGTTATTCAGAATTTTCCAAGAAAATGGTCTTGTTCGGTAAGGATACCCGGTGCTTGCGAATTATGCAATCATTATGTTATAATTGATTAATATGATACAAACTTACCATATAATAATTTATTAAGGTTTACTTTGTTTCCAGAATATGCACTTCTCCCTGCTCCAATTCTACGATCATACACTTATGACATTATTGTTTAAGATAATCTATGTTAATATAAAATATCGAAGGAGGAGCCCCTTGGAAGCTAGGTGTGAATACGAAAATTATAGAACAATACGTGGTAAAAAAATAATTTCTAGTATAATGGAGGTATTTTATTCACACACAGCAAGAAAAGAGAGGCTTATTGACTCTATCCGAGGTGTTTTTCTCCTCAAATCCTGGGTCTAGCCCATAAATCACGAAGTACCTTACTCCTATTAACTACTAATATATATTAATTATTAATAATATATAAATATATTAGTAAAGAGGTATATAGTTCATAAATATTATAAACTCTCTATCCTAAGTGATTATATATAATTATAATTATATGCATGATAGAATTATCATTAAATATATTGTATATATATATAATATATATAACTAGCTATGATAATTATATGGAGATATTATATATTATAAGATCTATACTAGGGTTATTGCCTATATATTAATTAGTTAAATAATAGGTACATATATAGTAATCATAATATATATCTAATTGTGATATCATACTAATTAGCATATTATACAATAATTACTCTTAATATTACTCAGATACTTCTAGAAGACAGTGAACCCATTTGTATAAAATCTCTGGAATCTGAAAAGAAACCAGTGGAATGTCTGGATATTTTAATGTGACAGGACACATAAGTAAAGTAGGCGAATAATAAAATTAAACCATTTCAACTCAATCAATTAGATATATACTATCGACATCGTGTACAAATACTAGTTATAAATAGAAAATCGAATTCATTAATATAAGTCCGCTTTCGTGGTGGATAATAATATTATAGTAAGTGGTTAGAACAATAGGTAATGTTTGGGGATAAAAGAATAAATAAGTGGGCACAATAGGTCGATACGGTAGATATAGTATACGATGTCCATTCATTAAACTAATCTCTCATCATGTTCCCAAATAACTCAGGACAGTCCAAATATTCTTCATTGATAATTTTAAACAATTTTCTGTTTCCTGTACATGATATTCAACAATATTACCTAATGACTCTTAACCATCAAACATCTCGAAACCATAACGATACTAGGAATCTTCAAAGCAAAACATCTATAAAAATTTATTAGTAGCAACAATAATAATAATATACATAATAATATAAAATAATAATAATAAATATAATATAATAATAATAATAATAATAATTATATTATGATTATATAGTCTAATTATTTTAATACAAGTAATATATAATAATAATAATTAAATAATTAATAAGTAGTTCAAATTATTCTCTTTAATTACATTATGACACAAAGGATTGATTTTGGGAGACAAAAATAATTATAATCTACCTCAATGAATGCTAAAATAACAAATGACCAAACAATATAATAACGAATAGATATAATATTCTCTGGAATATACATTCCAAATAACTACATACATCATATATTAAAGTATATATATAAGATAACTATTATAATCTATTCAGAATTTCGCATATTTAATAAGACTAAAGATCAAACTGCAAAGTAGTAATAGGTTTATAAATCCAATAGAATATTAAGCAGTTATCAATCCGCCACACTAGGGTACATAATAAGTGCATGCCAAAAACTAAAATACTTCGACTCAATAAAGCTAGCTATCTAGTCTTCCTACGTCTTTATATATCAAATTCAGACATAATATTAAGATTCAATAATAATATAATGAACCATTTCACCTGGAGTAAGAGACCAAAGAATTACTAGAAGGAGAATAAGATAGTATCTTCTGCTTCTAATTACTAATTAAATATGTGTTACGTCAAAAACCTTTCTTGTATATAACTATAAACCGAGCATAAACATTAATTGTAGTTAACTATCCATAGCAAAAACAGATCAAACATCTATAGAATTATGTAATATATCTAATAACATAAATATATTTACTCTCCATACAAGTAAGTGTTCAAATATACATTAAAACACTCATAACCTCCTTCGTGTGGTACCATCAAGCTTCTTTTGTTTCTCCACTAAGATTTACAACCTTTTGTACCTTCATTCTTTTGAGGTCTCAATATATAATTCTAATTCTCTACAATTATATCTCATTTTCCAGAATCAGTGTAAAAATATTCCCGAGTCAGAGAACGTTAATTATCACTTCTTCTATATAACTCAAATAGTTCTATATGTCCTCAACCTGACGAATTTTTAGTGATACATCAACCTAATCTAGATCTTTTTTCTTGAAAGAGTTTCTTAGTAGATATTCTTCATTACAATACGTCCTCCGCAATGTTCCAATCGGAGCTTGGTTTATTTTAATTACAATAAAATCCAGTCCATTTATTTCCAGACTCTCTTAAAAAATCTTAATCGATACCCTCGTATCTTCGCGTTCTAAAAAAACACATGTAAATATTTCTTTCGACTAGGATTATGAAGTTGCTTGAAAGAAAATTTGGTTACTAATCCGGAATCAGTTCTGATTCCGAATGTCTTGAATCATGTACTTCGGTTTAGATTCCAAAGCAATTAGGATCATTCTATTCCGTTTGCGACACCCCAATGTTGCCAATTGACGGTCGTTATTTCCTAAAGTAAACAATATAGTTAAATATTAAATTATTAAAATGTGATCACTTAATATGTGAGATAGCATGCCTTTTTTATTATATTATTATTATTATTATTATTATTATTATTATTACTTTTTTTCAAACAAATTATCAGTATTTTGCAATGAATTGGAAGTTAGGAACAAACTTGAAATATAGAAATTTAAAGTTTCAAAAGCAAAGAACATAGGTTATCATTATATATTTTGTTGCTTATATTGTATAATACTATCTATTATATAGTGAAAAGTATAAGATCAGCTATAAATAATTGAGCTGGTAAATATTTTTAAAATCTGCTTCCATGTATCAGAGTTATTTCTACCATTTGTTTGCCTAAAATAGGAAAAAAATGTCTTAGTTCAAGATATTATATATTTTTTCGGTGTCGTTCGTTTCTCGTTCCAGTGGCTACATTATAAAGAATATATCGTAACTAAAAGTCAAAAAAGAAAATAAAAATGAAAAAAAAGTTATGTAAAGGGATTAGAGTTTGCTAAAATCCAAATCTTTTTGTTCCTAATTTCTAATTCCCAATTACATTTCTATTCCCGATTTCATAAGAATTTTGAACCGAAATTTGATTTCGGAAACCATTCGAGGAGGCATTCGAACTAGGCTCAGATTCTGCAACTCCAAAATTTACCCATTACACGATTTAGCTTCTGATTCTCTCTCTCTCTCTCTCTTTTTTTTATTTTTTTTTTTTTTTTTTTTTTTTTTTTTTTTTTTTAAATTATGATATATTTACTATTATATTATTAATATATTAATATATATTATATATTATATTTATATTTTATAATTATATATATTATATATATATATATATATATAATATATATAATATATATATAATATATTTATATTATATATATAATATATTATATTTTAATATAATATATAAATATATATAATATATATAAATATATATATATATATATAATGCCAATAAATATATTTTTACATTAATAAATTTATTCTTTATAATTAATAATAAAAATATATAGATTAAAATAAATATAGATAGATATAGATATAATAAATAGAAATAATAAAATTATATATTATAAAATAATAATATATATATAATTATATATATATATATATATATATTTATATTATATATATTATATATATATATATACTTATTATATATTTTATATATATATATATATATTATTATAAATAAAATGTGGAATTACACCTGGTAAAATTAATTTATTTCTTAATGTGGTGTCTCTAATTTGGATCTTTTGAATTCTCTACTTTATGGCTTAAGCTCTCTTGCAATTCTACTACTAAATTTATTTTGTCTATTTATCTCCTAATTCTACCGACTATAAAAAAAAATTCGGCGAGTATTTAAACTCCAAAATTGAACACATTCTTTCTTTTCCTTTCTCTGAAATCATCATTTTAAGAGATTTCAATGTTCACTACCACAATTGGCTTTCATCTAGTTTCTCATGATCCAGCTGGTGAACTCGCCTACGCCTTTTTTTTTATCCAGAACAACCTTGAGCAGTTGGTGCAACTCCCTACACGTATGTCTGATTGTCTTGGTGATAAACCCAACATACTTGGATCATTTCTTAACCTTTTATCCTTCTCCTTATACTGTCAAACTCTTCTTTTCACCTCTGGGTTCATCCGTTCACCTTCGTATCTTTGTTTCTTGTTCTGTCTTTTCAAGTCTTCCTCAAGAACGGCCCCCTCCTTCGGCGAGGAGATGTTTCTGGCACTTTGGTGCTGCTAACTGGTCAGACTTGTGGTTGTACTTCTCTGATTTTCCATAGAATGATTACTGTTTCCGTGGGAGGTGTTCCTCGGAATGTGCAGAGCTCTTAACCAAGGTAATTCACTCCAGCATGGAGGCGTACAAACCACATTCTTTCCCTTCTATTAAACCTAACGAACCTTGGTTTAACTCTACTTGTTCTCGTGCTATCCGCCGCAGGGATGCTGCCTTTAGTGATTACTGTCGTTTTCAAACCCCAGAAACTCATTCAACTTATATAAACTTTCTAGTTCCTCTTCTTCACGTTCTTTCTGGCATTTTGCAAAAAAAATGTGAACTCTAACTTTGCTTCTTCCTCTTTCCATCCTCGAGTATCTTCTGATGGGCACAACTGACACATTTTACCTTATACTAAAACTGAATTCTTCTCATAAACTTTTGCCTGTAATTCAACCTTAGACTATTCCAGAGTTACCCCTTCTCATTTAACTCCCCCCAACTCATGACCATTTTTAATATTTTTTCTAAATTAGAGTTATCTGTCTCTCTGAACTGTCCTAAGAAATAGTTACCCAAAGCTTTTTCTTCTAGCTTGAATCCTGCCTTGGTAAACTATTTCGTCATTATCTCTCCATTTCGACCTTCCCTTCTCCCTGGAAGCGTGCGCTCATTCAGGCTGTGCCGAAGAAGGGGGACCCCTCGCAACCCTCTAACTACCGTCCCATTTCTTTAACCTCTGTCCTTTTTAAGGTTTTCGAATCTATTCTTAACAAGAAGATTTAGAAACATCTCAATTTTTCTTATCTCAGAACGCCAGTATGGCTTTCGTAAAAAAAAAAAAAGCTCAACTAATAATCTTCTTTTCCTTCTCTCTGAATTCTTGTCCTGTTTCGGTGAATCTTTTTCTGTAGCGCTAGACATATCGAAAGCCGTTGATAGAGTCTGGCACAAAGCTTTGACTTCAAAACTTCTCTCTTTCGGAATCTCTTTCTCTCTGTGACCTCTCTAATTTCCTTTCTGGTCGTTCTATAGCAGCTACCGTTCTTCCTTATATATATATATATATATATATATATATATATATATATATATATATATATTATATATTATATATATATATATATATATATATATATATATATATATATATACTATATATATATATATAATATATATATATATATATATATATATATATATATCAGGGCGAATTTTTCTTGCTTGCTTAGCATACGACGTATGCTTTAAGGAATAAAAATATTAAAAAATTTTGATCGTATATTGTGTTTTGAGAATAAAGATGTATAGTTATTCTTCTTCTAACGCTTCTATTAACAGTAAATTCAAATTTATATTTAACATGCATTCTAGAGCAACTGACATGAATAATTTTCAATACAGTGCTTTCTGTAACTCGACCGTCTGCATTTCATAGAAGTTTAAATCGGTAAACAGGTGCGCGCGCGTGAAATAGTTCACAGCGAAAACGTTTAATTTGGAAAGAAATATGACTAAGAAATGTTTTTTTTTTTTCTATTATAGTAATAGTATTAATTGTTCAGTTTTTAAAATGTTCTTAAATTGACCATCATTTTTCAATTATTAATTAAAATTCTTTTGATTATTTAATTAAAATAGTGCATTACTGAAATAAATATGGGTTCTATCATGTATGCCAAAAAAGTAATTTCTAAAAAATTGTCTAAGAATGAACAATTTGCTTATAAAAAAAAAACAGATAAACTTATATACAATAATAATACTGAAAAATGAATAATAATGAAAACAAGGATAAAAATTGATTAAGATAATATGTTTGTTACTTAAGCTCAGGGTCGCAAGTCGTGGGGTAATTATGGAGAGTGAAGAGTTTTTTAATAATTGGTGACGTTTTTCCAAAACTATCTTCAAGAATTATACCTGAGAAAAGCGATATTGTGAAGTAAGGTAGGCAATGTTCTGATATCCAAATTTAACTTTGAAGCATAAAGACAAGTGTGGAAGGTATGTACGACGTTTAAAGGTACAGCGGAAAGGACATTTCCTGCGTTACGAAGGATAACAAACGTACTATAGGTCATTTTTGAAGGACAAGAAAGACTTTCACTAGCATTGTTTGTCAATTGAAAAAGCTTTGCTTTCGATCGACATTTTATAATGAGGTGGTACAGAACTCTCTTGAGAAAAACAAAAGGGCAGAGTTTATTTTCAAGTTGACAATCGCTCCGGTGAGTCACTACTACGTATCAGATTTTGCATGTAAGCTTTGTATTTCATTTACATCAATTATATATATATATATATATATATATATATATATATATATATATATATATATATATATATATATATATATATATATATATATATATATATATATATATATATATATATATTATTATTCCTCCCATGGGTGGACGTAAGTCCTTTCAGTTAGGACCCTTCGAGAAAGGGCTCTGGGGTTAACGGACCCACGGTAGATACCACTGACTTGACCAGGCCTATCGTGGATATATATATATATATATATATATATATATATATATATATATATATATATATATATATATATATATATATATATATATATATATATATATATATATATATATATTCATTCTTGGGAATTTTGTGTTTTTGTGAGGTAATTGAGAGTTTGCTAATATATTGCTTAATTAGGTTCGCTTCATTATTTCACATTTACGACGATTTGAACCCTCGGGCCATCTTTCATATTTTCAGCTTTTTAATTAAAGGGGGAAGGGTAGGTGAAATAATAATAATAATAATAATAATAATTATCATTATTATTATTATTATTATTATATTATTATTATTATTATTATTATTATTATTATTATTATTTGTAAGTTTTAAAGATTTATTCAACTTTTAATACTGTCACAAACACACACACACTTACTATATATATATATATATATATATATATATATATTATATATATATATATATATATATATATATATATATATATATATATATATATATATATATATATATATATATATATATATATATATATATATTTTATCATTGACCCAATTGTAAATGGTGCTAAAACTCTTCCAAATACCATCTAATAATAATAAGAATAATAATGATAATATACCTCAAAAGTTTCTACAAGGTTATAGGACTCCTTTGTCCTTAAAAAGAAGAAGAAAAAAATTAACATTGATGTGTGATGAGAGAGGGAGAGACTCTGGGTCAAGTAGGTTTCTAATAAGAATATGTATTTTTTTTATTGTTTTCTGTTAAATTAGGTTAATTTTTGAAGGTGGCTTAAAATTGTGTGTGTGTGTTTGCGTTTGTGAATTTATGTATGTGCGTTAAATGGCCCGCATTACTAAGAAGGGACTTTTTTTTTTTTTTTTTTTTTTTTTTGTCACATATGAGTATATGCGTGTGTGTGTTAAATGATTTATATATATATATTATGTATATATATATATATATATATATATATATATATATATATATATATATATATATATATATATATATATATATATATATATATATATATATATATATATATATATATATATATATATATATATATATATATATATATATATATATATATATATATATATATATATATATATATATATATATATATATATATATATATATATATATATATATATATATATATATATATATATATATATATATATATATATATATATATATATATATATATATATATATATATATATATATATATATATATATATATATATATATATATATATAATATTAGTGATAGGACGATTAAGAATTTTTTGACAATGAAACTGAAAAATAATATAAAAAAGTTTCAATTATTTTAATAGACTTAACAATTTTATAATAATGAAGAATTAAATTCTCTTTCCTTTATTGAAATATGTAAAAATGTAACTTTAATATAAAATAGAGGGTGCTCCACTAGTTCTCGGCCTCAGATTTCGGCTTATAGATTTCAAAGTATTTTTCAAAAACTAATAAACTTTGCTATGAGCAAATCTTTGTTTGTGAGAAGAGAGGTTGCTCGACAGTGGTTCGTATACGAAATTGAGCCCCTTTATGGAAATTGGGTCATCTCAAAGGGACACTGGTCACCAAGGTCACCTGATCTAACCCTCCCCGTATTTCTTCCAATGCTGATAGGGAAAGTGTTTTGAAACAAGCTAAGTTCTCTCATCAATTGAAACACCAATGTTC
>SEYY01000284.1:144230-149230 GCA_009176605.1 Armadillidium nasatum
AAATTATTTAGTTTCTCACCAAAAAACTCCTCTGGACGCCATTTCTTTCGAAAAGGAATCGAATGTTTGCACACACTTTTTCATTTTTTTTTTTTTTATCCAGTTCGAGTCAAAAGAGTGTTTCTTTGTTAGGACACTTCGCAAATCTTAGAATGATATTCTTAGGTAACCACGTAAAAGGACTCTAACAACTTCTGTTCCATTTCGTAACAATTTGGTAAGATTTATTACCACATACGGTATATAGTAAAAGATAATAATTGGTATCCTGAGGCATTCCTCATTACCTATTAATGCTGACAAGATGCATTAAATGTCTCTTAAGATACTTAGCATTACTTATGTGTGAAGGCGTATTAAATATGTTATGAAGATACAATTTTTCCTTGATTTTAATTTGGTTTTTGTTTGATAAATTATAATTTACGAGGGTGTTGTTTTAAGGTCTTATTAGTTAGTTTTAAGGTATAGTATTTACATCACGATATTCTAATTATAAAGTTTTAATTCTTAAGCTTTTTTTTTTTTATAAATACTGAATTCTCAAAACATTTTATATATATTGAAAACATTCTCTATTGTTTTTTATTTTATAACAATAATATATATATATATATATATATATATATATATATATATATATATATATATATATATATATATATATATATATATATATATATATATATATATATATATATATATATATATATATATATATATATATATATGATTCGAATTATTCATATTATTCTTATACTACAAAATGAGAGAGACCACGCAAAGAGACAGACAAAGATAGATAAATAGATAGATAAATAAATAGAGAGAGAGAGAGAGAGAGAGAGAGAGAGTAGAAAAAGCGGAATTGAAAGCATTGTTTTTAAGGTACTGGAAGCTTCGTAATCTAATTGCACAAAATGACCTTGCATGGCACCTGCGAAGTCGAAGCAACATTGTTTCTTATTTCGATACCAGGAATAAACCTCTCTCTGCACACGCATAAACACACACACATACACACACACTCCTTTGTACGGAAACACAAACACAGCAAATTGCTTTTTTTTTGTTGTTGTTGTTGTTGTTGTTGTTGAAGTTGTTGTGTGTCATACATACATAATGACCTGTAGTGAATGGTCGATTTTTGTTGACGGAGGAGAAATCAAATTTTTATTTTTAAGTAAAACATCAAATAAATATCTTTAAACCAATATATATTATATTATATATTATATATATATATATATATAATATATATATATATATATATATATATATATATATATATATATATATATATATATATTATTATATATATATATTATATATATTATATATATATATATATATATACTATATAAATTTTTTTATCGTAAAATTAAAAAAAAAAAATTTAGTAAAATGAATAATGAAAGTCAACGAACCCTATGACTTTTGAATGCAAAAAAAAAAAAAAAACTGAATTAATAAAATAAAAAAAATATTTAAAAAGTTATTTGAAAAGTTGTATAATAATAATAATAATAATAATAATAATAATAATAATAATAATAATAATAATAGCTTACGTTTAACGTATTCAAGGAAGGGAACTCTCTAGGTAGTCAGTCTACCGTTATACCACTGTATATATATATATATATATATATATATATATATATATATATATATATATATATATATATATATATATATATATATATATATATATATATATATATATATATATTGGGGATATCGTGTGAAAAATTTCTTGTGGGGATGCAGAGTGAATTTCGCTGGAATTTATATGCAAAGTATAATGAGGTTTAAGAGGTTTAGTTTCTTGTCTCTTTAATAGAATAGGAATAAGCATTTGTTCTATTTATTATAATACGACTGAATACTTAATGGGTGTTGGATGATTATATCGTTTATTATTATTACTAATTTTTATTATTATTATTATTATTATTATTATTACTACTTTGAGTTTCACTGGCCTTTTAAATTTTAATTCGGCTCTTTATTGATGCTGAACAACTATTACTATAACTATCAGTGAATTATTTTTGTTCTTCATCGTTAAGGTTAGTCATGTTACTTTGAGATGCTCGTCTATCTCGATGCTCTCCCCTCCCCCTCCCCCTCCCCCTCTCTTTTTAAACTACCAGATTATTAAATATTTTTCATGGACAGGTTGAAATTAAACTCTTTCACGTTTTAAGGGATGATGTGAAACTTTTCAGTATGAAAAATGACACTTGCACGACAATCTGGTAGATATTTTCTCGTTACTTCACATTCTGGTTGATTTTTTTTTATGATCTCAGATCACACTTACATTACTTTATATTCTGGTAGATTATTACCATCTAAAAATCGTGCCACAGTTTAGTCACATGATCAAATGAGTGATTGTACTTAGTTGAAGTTGATATGGTACAAATATATCTAGATAACATTGGCGAATTTCGATTCGAAATTCACAATTTCTTTAAAAAAAAAAATAAATAAATAAATTTAAAAAAAATTAATATCTTCCTATATTTGTTATTTTTTTTTCTCTCTTTCTCTCTCTCTCTCTCTCTCTCTCTCTCTCTCTCTCTCTCTCTCTCTCTCTCTCTCTCTCTCTCTCTCTCTCTCTCTCTCTCTCTCTCTCTCTCTCTCTCTCTCTCTCTCGCGTAACAATTACTTTCTTCCCTTTTATTATTATTATTATTTTTGTAATAATACAAATTTTTTAACTTTTTTTTTTTTTTTTATCTCCTTCAATCAAATTGTAAGTGTGGGTTACGTCTCCCTCTGGCGCCGAATTATTGAGACCTTTTTCTAGATAGAGGAAGAAGGAGAGAGCAAAGAGGGGTAAGGTTGAAGAGTTTAGAATTGTGGGGAGGGGGGAGGAGGGAGGTAGAGAGGGAAAGTGAACTGTACTTTTTTACTTTCCATTTTCAGGAATGCAGTTTACTTTTAATTAAGAAAAAAAATTACTAGCAAATATTTCAGGAAAATTGTTGAATTTTTTTAATAATATAATAGTAATAATAATAATAATAATAATAATAATAAATAAAATAAAAAAAAAAACTCGGCTAAAAAGGAAATATTTACAATAGTGTACAAAATAAGAATACAAAAATATCATTAATATTTTTGTTTCCTTTTTTAACTGAAAAGGTCTTCTGGGTTGACGAATTCGTCTATGAGCTCAAATTTTGTTTCATACATTCTATATTTACATACAAAGGTAAATATTGTACAAGAAATGTACATCAAAACTTATCAAATCTATTTAGTTTATATGTATAGATATATAGCAAATTAATAAAAATAATAATAATAATAATAATAATAATAATAATATGAACGTATTTACAACCATCACATCAGAAATATCCTTAAATAGCCAATGTATAAGGCTCATATTTTATGTTTCAAGACTATCAATTTTAGCGAACTTCGCTTTATCGGACTTAACTGATTAACGAACTTTAATATTATGGATTTCGTCTCAAATTTAACGGGCAAAAATTCCTCGCCAACGGGGGTATTAATTAATCTATTTTTTTAATTAAAAGTATTAATAAATAAATTTAAATATATTGTTTTTTTAATTTTCAAAATATTGTGTTATTTTTAATATACTTTGGTTTATTTCGGACCTTTGTCACTTTATATTCGTTCATATACCAGGAATGAATGAAAATCATAATCGTTATCGTCATCGTCGTCGTCATCATCATCATTGTCGTCATCATCATCATCATCATCATCATCATCGTCGTCATCGTCGTTTTCATCGTCGTCGTCGTCATCATCGTCGTCGTCATCATTGTCGTGTTGTTGTCATCATCATTGTTGTCATCATCGTTATCATCATCATCATCATCGTTGTCATCATCATCATGAGGAGGTTGTAGTTGTTTCATTACGGTCATAGGCCTTTCATAAATGCTCCTAGTATTGTCTTTTTTAAGCATTTTCTTGGCAGTTTACTACTGCTGTTGTTTTAATGTCAAGTGTCCACCCTTTACGTACATGGTTGTTTCTTTGGGCATTCAGAATTAATGGAACCCAATTTAATATCTCCTTTGTCCATCTGTTATCATTACTGTCCTCTATATGACCTGTCCATCTCCATTTGTGTTGTTCAACTTTGCCTGTTAAATATGTTAAAATTATTATTTTTTTTTTTTTTTTTTTTTTTTTTTTTTTTTTTTTTTTTTTTTATTTATTTATTTTTTTTTTTTGCTACCTAATTCACTCGTTCCCTTTTCTGCTCCTGTGTGTTATTTCGAGCAATTATCTCTCCATATTTCTCTGTGTTATTTTAAGTATTTATGTTGTTATCGTTTCTAAAATCCAAATCTAGCATACACTGCTTTAAAAATTTTTTCTTTAAATTAATTGGAAATTTGCCATTGAGACATATTCAAGACTCGAGGCTATTTTGATTCTTTGTGTTTCATTTGTATTTTAGGTCTTTGTTTCCTCTTTTGTACAGATGTATGAGGTTGGCGTTTGCCCAATTTTCAAGGATTTTATATACTTGTAAAAATTTAAGTTGTCCTGTTATAATAATTGTAATTTCGTCACGTACGCTGTGATAGCTTATCATATTTGGAGTTTTTTTTTCCAGTGACCTTTAAATGGTACGGAAGCGAAGGCGGAGTTGAAACCGGAGTCATAATTTTAAAATGTCGGAGCTGGAGTTAGAACTGGCAAAAATAAATTTATCGGCTCCGCAACATTGTTTGTAAGAGAACTTTGGGTTTTAGGGTAACTTTAGAACTTCTTTACGCTGCTTCGTATGCTTCCTCTGTATGCATACGTTGTCTGTTCTTGTGTTAAATAATAAATTATTCACATCTGATGTAGACTTATTGAAAGGGTGGGGTCTAGGACTTTTCCTCTCTTTTTAACTCTTGTTATTACCTGTTCTCTTTAGTTTTTATTATTTCCACTTACCGAATTAATACACTGCTCTGTTTACTATATTGTTATTACACACACAACTT
>SEYY01000284.1:156730-181587 GCA_009176605.1 Armadillidium nasatum
ATGTATAACTTGTTTATATAGTTTGTTTGTTTTTTTATGAAGCATTTAAAACTAGTTAAAAAGTGAAAATAAAGTTCTTTTCAATATAAAAATAATTATTATTTATGTATAAAGATATAAACTATTGTTTTAAAAGTAAAACATTTAAAATGTAATGTAAATTATGTATAATTCCGTCTCAAACTGTAAACTATTTTGTATACAAATCTTTGTTGCACGTTGACCGCGTAAACTACTTTTGCCGGGAAAAACCTCGAAGGGAAAATCATTTTAAAATATTATAATTAAATGAAAAATATATTTCTTTATATAATATATTAAATTTTCAATATAACAAAATGTTAGTGATCAAAATTTCGATTCTAATGTATTTTTATACGTATTATGTAAATATATTTTTAAATAATACTTTAGAATTAAATAAATAAAATTTTGTATATTATTTCAATGTTATTTTTGAAATTTTATAATAATAACTTGTAAGCAATTTTTGTTAAAATTGAGAAATCTAATAAAGCGAGAAAGAGATAATTTAGGCCAGGGAAAAAGAAGTAGAAACAGCAGCAGCACCAAGATATGAAATCCCAATAAAAGAAGACTCGCCCACAGAAGAGCCACTTCAAGAACTGTGTATAGATAGCTTGGACAGTTTCTTTTGTCCTCGGCTATCTAACACAGCAAATGACTCAGAAACAACTATCCATGGATCAAGAAGAAGTTGTTGTTACCTCCCTTTGCCCTTCCCTCGAAGCGGCAATACACGACTGAGGAAGCTGGCTGTAAATGGGTGGCCATTTACAAGTTCGGCATACCACCCAACTCTAAACCAGCGATTCGTCCAAAAGTTTCGGCTATCCAGCCCAATGCTGCCTTCAGCATTTCGTTTTACTCCCAACAAGAACTAATGCTTCCCGTCATATGGCTTCTCATACAACGACTGCTCAAGAGGAGAAAACGGCCATATCTCTGCAAGAATGCAGCGGAAAAAACCTCCATTAACGTGGTTCCTGTCCCTAATAACAAGATAAACTGCACAAGGACCACGTCTTCCTTAAAAACTGCTTCTCAAAACCTCACTCTTCCGTTCCTCTGCTAACTAGTTCTTATAAAAAAAGTAACGGACAGCAGCTAAAGATGTCACTTTCTGCTCTCCTGAGCTGAACACTAAGAAGGCGTACTGTCCAGATGGTATCCCTCCTGTGGTTCTCAAAACTTGCGCTTCCGAGCTTGCACCCTGCCTTGGTAAACTATTTCGTCTATGTCTTCTACTTCAACCTTCCCTACTTGCTGGAAACGTGCGCTCATTCAGCCTGTGCCGAAGAAGGGGGACCCTCTCAACCCTCTAACTACCGTCCAATTTCTTTAACCTCTGTTCTTTCTAAAGTTTTCGAATCTATCCTTAACAGGAAGATTTGGAAACATCTCAATTCTTCTAATCTTATCTCTGATCGCCAGTATGGCTTTCGTAAGAAACGCCCTACTGGTGATCTTCTTTCCCTTCTCTCTGACTCTTGGTCCTCCGCTCTTCGGCATTTCGGTGAATCTTTTGCTGTGGCTCTAGACATATCGAAGGCTTTCGATAGAGTCTGGCACAAAGCTTTGATTTCCAAACTTCCCTCTTTCGGAATCTATCCTTCTCTCTGTGATCTTCTCTCTGATTTCCTTTCCGGTCGTTCTATAGCAGCTGTTGTAGACGGCCACCGTTCATCCTTTAAATCTATAAATAGTGGTGTTCCTCAAGGATCTGTCGTATCCCCAACACTTTTTTGCTACTTTTCATTAATGACCTTCTCTCTATTACTTCATCTCCTATCCACTCCTATGCTGATGACTCCACCCTTCATTACTCTTTTCATTTTGAAAGGCGCCCCTCCCAGCAGCAGTTAATAGAGGCAAGGAGGGTGGCCTTGGAGCAACTAACCTCTGGTCTATCTCTCATTTCAAATTGGGGCAGAGAAAACATGGTTGTTTTCAATGCCTCAAAAACTCAATTTCTCTATCTCTCTACTCGCCACAATCTTCCACACAACTATGACATCTTCTTCGAAAACACGCAACTCAAACCTTCATCTCTCCTTAATATTCTAGGTGTTTCTTTTTCTCGTGATCTTTCTTGGAAAGATCACATTACCTCTTTTCTAAACAAGCTTCTAAGAGGTTGGGTGTTCTGAGGCGCCTTCAGTATTTCTTCACACCACCCCAGTTGCTTGCTCTGTATAGGGGTGTTGTTCGCCCCTTGTATGGAGTATGCGTCACACATCTGGGGTGGTTCCACTCATACAGCTCTCCTGGAAAAGGTGGAGTCTAGAGCTTTTCGCCTTATCAACTCTCCTGCTCTCACTAATTCTCTCCAATCTCTTTCTGCCCGTCGAAATGTTGCGTCACTCTCTCTTTACTATCGCTATTACAATGGCCACTGCTCTTCTGAACTCTCTCGTCGCATACCTCCTCCACTGAGAAGGGTTCGTGCGACTCGTCTTTCTACACAGTCTCATCCTTTCTCTGTCCAACTCTCTGACCCCAGACTTAACCGCTATGCTCAATCTTACATTACTCTACTGGTAAAGTCTGGAACACACTTCCTTCATCTATTTTCCCAACTTCCTATGACTTAGCCACCTTCAAACGCCGTGTATCAGGTCATGTCGGCCTTTAATTAGACCATGTTCCCGACTTTCCCCCTAACTCTGGTGGAATATTGGTAGGCCTCTGGCCTTTGCCCACCAGAGGAGAAATAAAAAAAATAAATATATATATATATATATATATATATATATATATATATATATATATATATATATATATATATATATATATATATATATATATATATATATATATATATATATATATATATATATATATAAAATTTTATAGGATATTTGTGGACCTCAAGAAAAAGAGTTCTTAGTTGCCCGTCCAGGTCACCAACCGCATAGGTATCGTGTACAAATGGGTGATGAGCTCGTTATTGCACCATTGAGTTTTTTTTACCCAGACTTATTTAGAATAACTGGACCTAAATTAGTGACTGTTCAGAGGCCCAATGGTGGAGACCCTGAAGACCCTTTAGATGAGAACTTTCTACGGGAAACTACGGTAAATGTTTAAATGAATTAGAAAATGGTTACAAGATTTCCCTTGTGTTAAAGTTGCCTAAGTCTTTTGAACCAACGAATTTTGATGATTATGTATTCTTTCTCTTTTCACTAGATTTCAACCTACTAAATTAGTCACGCCTTTTAGAAATAGTTGTTTCATTGATTGAATCTTTTTTTTTGTTATAATTTTATTTTTCATTTATGTATAATGAATTTCTAGAGAATGCGCGGTAGAGAAACGGCAGAAACCATTGATGCTGTTGGTATAGAAGCATCAGACGCAGCTGATGAAGATATCGTTGTAGATGAAAACTCCATTCAAACATCATCTTTGTCGTCCACGATGAATATGACATCAGGAAAGACTGAATCTTCGTCTGCTATTATGGAGAAACTGATGTCCATTGAGCAAGCGATACTGAGCAGCATTGAAAAGTGTCGTAAGATAGTTGAAATTTTGTTTTAATTGATAAGTTAAAATAGTTCTATGCTTTTAAGTTTTTATAAAAATTTGGGTAATGAATTTTTATTTATACTCGTTTATGTCTTATATCAAATCGAGAATGCAGAAATTTCTTCATACTTTTGATTATTTCTCCTTTTAATTGAAAAACTTTTTAAAATATGAAAATTTAAAAGCGTCTGTGGTACGTGACTCATTATTACACCATTTAGGATTATTCTTTATAATAAATTATTTATATCTACGATGTTTAGAAAGTCGTATCGGTCCTTAAGTCCCCAAAATTCTAACATGTTGCTTTCAGTTTTGAATACTGGGGAGTTCTTTCCTTTTATATCCTATCCTCACAGTCTGATTGTTGACGAGTGCTCAAGCCAAATTATCGTCTTTAGAGCATTCTTTGTTACTTTCAAAGTCATCCTTTACCTCCTCCTTTTCCAAGATTCTCCGAAGTGTATCTGTAGTTTCTTTGTTGAATTTTACAAAATAAAATTTATAAAATGTTTTCCTGTACATGTTGCGTTTTTTCTTACTATTTTCGATTTCAAAATGGCTTTGTAAACCAATCATCCTTTAAATAAATGAAAAAAAAATATACATATATAAAGCACGCACATAGGAATCTGTCTGTTTGCCTTATGCTCATCATGAGGTCATAAAATTTTTTGAGTCTTAATCATTTAATAGAGAGGGCATATTAATAAAAAAATAATTCAGCAAAAGTAGCATGCTTTCTCCATCTCATTTTTTCACTTCCTCTTTCTTCATCGATACAGTTATTACTTTTTAATTACTGTTATTTTTCCTTAATATCTGAAGTCGAAGTTTGAGATGACACAGAATTATAGTTAAAACTAGTAAAATAAATATGGCAAATGAAAGCAGTTGGTCTTTACTCTCTTAAACTATTGAATTTTATTGAAAAGTTAGTGTTTTAAAAAGTAGATATAACATCTTTCGAGATCAGAAATATTGTATTCGGATGTAATTGCAAATTATATTAATGTTACCCCATCATTAGTTTGCAATATTGTTATATTTGATCTTATGTCATGTCGAAGTTATTTTCCCGAAAGAACGCTCGACTAGTAATAGTGATCTTTTTTTTTTCTTTCTCTATGACTCTTGGTCGCTACTCTTAGACTATCATTTGATAAATCTTTTCCTGATGCATTCTTGCAATTATTTTTTGGAATTCTAGTTGCAAATGATCTTGTTTCATCATATCTTGTGTGGCTCGTCTTTCTCATGTCAAATTCTCATGTTTTCTCTCTTCAATTTTATACCCCTCCCTAACATAACCGCACAGCCTTTCGTGTATGTTAGCAATAAAGTTTGAAATACACTTTCTTTATTTTCTTTACTTTCTTTGTCTTAAACACATTATAAACGACTTAAATCGGACCATTTGCGAACATTGATTTAAATCTTGATTCTGGCTTCCCCAACTTTGATGAAATTCTTGTAGGACTTTGAGATTTTACCTTTTGTTGGTGTCAAAAAGAAGTGTATATATATCAGGGTTGGCAAAAAAATCTTTTTTTTTTTTTTTTTTTTTTGAAAAAGCCCAGTAGGGCCCGGTTATTTTCCGCACCACACGCACGCATATATATATATATATATATATATATATATATATATATATATATATATATATATATATATATATATATATATATATATATATATATATATATATATATATATATATATATATATATATATATATATATATATATATATATATATATATAAATTTTCAGCTAATGATGAATTAAAAAGGAAAAATGTACAGTTGTATTCTTATTATTGGAGGAGGTGCAAAGTTCGAAAATTTTGGAAAATGGTTACAAAACAGACTTAGCCTTCAGATTCCTTTGGCTTATCGATCTGGTAATTAATTAATTAATTAATTTTTTAACTTTACTTTTAATTTTTGTAGACTTTTAGGGTTTAGTATATTAATTATTTAAGATTTTATATACATTATTAGTTTTGTAATATTATTTTAAAAAAAAAAAAATTTTAAAAGTTTCTGCAGTGAACGAAGTATTTTTTTTTTTTTTTTTTTTAAATCTTGTATTTTCATTTGTTTCATGTAGTCGTTTTGAAACATTTTTGTAATTATTGTTGAATAATTTTATTTATAAATTAAGAAGAGACTAATTAACTGTTGTAAGCTTTCTAATTCTCCCCAATTCATATGCTTAAATGTCTTTGTATTTTATCTTAATGAATCACAATATTCTTTACAATTCCTAATAGATGATTAAAGCGGTTTTTTTTAAATCTTTGATCTGAACGTGTCTTCGGAATTTCTCTTCTTCTTTTCGATTGCCATTTTGACTTTATTTTTCTAGAAGTAAACCGGCGATATTTTTACTGTTTTTAAGACTCTGCGTTTAGGAATTATGGAAAGTCATGTGTGGTTGTTCTTGACTTTTTTCCAAGTTCAAACATTTTGACAAAGTATATAGCATTGAGCACTACTCTCTTAATCTTCGTTTATCCTCAAGGTTTTTTCCTTCCCTTTGTTTACTCATCTCTAGTTTTCTTTCAAATCCTACCATTACAGCAGAGAATGAAGCTACCACCCATTCCTTTAATACTAAAAATTTTTGCTTTCAAGGTTCTGTTTTCTTTTTAACCTTCTTCCTACTCTTTATTTAACGATCTCCACAGTTGTTCCTCCATTTCGATAACTCGACTCTCCCTTTTCCACTCATTTCAAAACCACTACTTCCTTTGCTTTAAAAGTTGCCTTTGTGTTCATCTTTCTGATTCTTTTCTCATTGATCTGGATAGAGTTTTGTGATGGGGTCACCACAACCTCATGTAACCCAACCGTTGAAAAACTCCTATACTTCAGATTTCCTGTCTTCTCTGATTGCGCTTTTGCCGTTCTCCTTAGACATTTAATAATCTTATGAATCACATATTACAATTGAAGCAAAGAAAGTCTTCTGAGATAGTTCTGGTTTCGTCTATTTTCTGCATATGGTCTAGTGCAAGACTAAAAAAGTTATCAATAATTCCCCACTCTTTGATGTCCACTTTTCTTTCATCTTTATGCCATTCTTTTTTCATTCTTTTCCTTATTTTTGAGGGTAATACAGCTTGCAACTGCAAGTTCTCGAAAGGACTCATTCGCATTTTACTGTTCCTATGTCTCAATCTCAGAACAATGTATTGCTATGTTTTATCGCTATTTTTATGGAAATTGTAAATATATACTTGCTCCCTGTAGTGGTCCTTTTCAAACCACTTTAAAGCATTGAAGTTTTTCGTCTATTTTCGAATAAGTTTTTTTTTAACGTTATAATATCTTTTAATATAAGCCCAAGTCTGTGATTACGGGATAACCTGTTTGTGATTTCGATCTGGAATGGATTGGTGTTCCTAAGATGTATTTTTTCCTTCTAGTTTCCAGATAAGAACTTTGCTTTTAAAAAATGTCTACCCGTAAAAAAATTTAAAATGTTCATTATTATTCTAAAGTTTAAGTATAAATTAGTTAATATAAGACAATATTTCTTTATTTACCAAACGTAAATATCGAACCAGTAGTCAGTTCCACGGGAAATCATTAAGGCTGAGAATTATTAACTGGTCTTCACAGACATAAATTTCCTTAGACTTATTGGTGGAGTACTTTTCTTTTATGTAGGTTCTTGAGGAAGCTAAACTCTTTTGTAATGACTTTATATTTTAAGTGTGAAGCCATTTCTTGCAACCTTATTTTGAAAAATGAGAACTGTCCGATATATTTTTCTGGTATCTCCTTTCCAACCATTTTCTGCAGTCTCTCATTTTAAGACACTTGTCTGCACCCACTCAGGAGCTTTTCAAAGGTTGAATTGAGTTGAATCCAGGATAGGTTGATTTTGTTATTTTAGGGAGAGATTTTTATTTCCAGATGAAAGGATTGAAATTAATAAATTGATATATGTTTTTTAGGAAAGAAGCTATCTTAATCATATATATATATATATATATATATATATATATATATATATATATATATATATATATATATATATATATATATATATATATATATATATATATATATATATATATATATATATATATATATATATATATATATATATATATATATATATATATATATATATATATATATATATATATATATATATATATATATATATATATATATATATATATATATATATATATATATATATATTACAGATCAGATAGAAGTGACTACCCGACCAAAGGACTTGGACCCTTCCATGACTGTTTGGAAAGGGGCAGCTCTTATGACGTGTTTAGAAGGAAGTAACGAACTGTGGGTTTCACGAGGGGAATGGATAAAACATGGCCTGAAAGTTCTTAGGGAAAAATGTCCCTTTATATGGTGATAGAAATTTTAAAAATTAAATTATTTTAATTATATAATTTATAATGAAATCGGTTTCCGAGGGTATGAAACCAAATGATACCCTATATTTAAAATAAATATGTGTCAAAATGAGAGTTAGAGGCAAAATGTGAATACCCAAAATTATCTTACTGGAATTTTCAGATGAAAGATATATTCAATTTGAAATTATTGGTCAAATTCAAATTCGCACCCCAACTCCTTGGAGTAGAGTTTGGGTTCTTGTCTAGAACCTGATTTGGTGAACAAAACGTACTATCATTATGAATTATTTTCATTTTTCTGCCCATCCAGTTAAATAGTATTTGATGTATTTTTATTTTGTTATATCTGCTTTTTTATTTTAAAGATCTATGTAAATATTTTTTTATTTATGATAATATTCTTAAAGTAAGATTTCGCTTTTAAAGATAGGTGAACATCATCCAGTCAAACCTTCACCTAACTACCTTCTTACCCCGGGGCAAAGTAATAGACTTCAATGCTATTATTAACCAGATGGTTCGTGAATCCTACCTTCGTCTAGCGAACCAACTGATGTCCCAAGATTCTCTTTTTAGGAACCACTCCTTCCCTATTCTAAGTAAGTGAGCCCGTATCAACCTCTACATAATCCACTTTTTATTACTCATCATCAGATGATTTAGGTTTCTCCACGTCCATGAGGACCCTTGACCCGAAACTTTAAACATTATCAATCAAGACTGCTTCCGTTCCCGACCACTATCGGGTATCTTCAGTCATTCTTTAAATTCGTAGCTCAGTTCGACGAATCTCTTTGAACATGCCTGGAAATTTTAAAGATCTCTTCAGTCCTTTTATCCTCTGTGCGGCAGTATCTAGACCTCGCACGTAAACCCACCTTGTCCAAATTGTAAGGGATCTCATGCTTCATGTTTTGTTCACAGCCCACCATTTGTTTTGGAGAAAAAGATACTGGAGTTGTACACGAATTATAAGATCCCCAAATCTTCGGTTTTAACTTATCTAGAAAAAGTCCACTATTGATCTTTTACTTAAGTTTTAACTTCTTTCTTTGGTTTTCACGTTCCCTCTGCGAGCCGTTTTACAATATGTCTGTTATGATCTCTGCGCATTTTGGATATAACCGTCCCCTGTACTGTGCATAGAGGTCTTATTCCTAACTAAATCAAGAACACTTGGCTCCAATGAAGTCTTTTATATCTCACCTGGTTATACATGCGCCCTCCGTTAGGGTCTGCACAGATAGCTCACAAATTGTTCTTGTTCTTCAAGACCGATGGTTTCTACCATTCAAAATTTCCTTTGTATGTTGCATGGAGATACACGAGTTTGATATTCTGGTGGACTACATCACATGTGGGTATTTCCTGAGAATGAAGAGGTTGATAAAGAGGCTTATTACTTTTACTACAAGGCTAACATTTGACTTTACATACTTAGTGACATCTTTCCGCTACTGGTTTATACTCTACTTGACATGGCTTCTTCTCGTACTGGGAAACACATTGGGCAAAAGATTGCATTGGTGACAAACTACGAAGCATTAAATCCCTCGAGAATTTGGTAATTTCGTTTCTCGGAGTAGGTACAGGAGGTGATTTTGTATCGCATAAAAATCGGCCATACTAATGTAAAATATAGTTACCTCACGGAAACCGGCGAGTAACGTTCCTTCCGACACGTTCTCTCTCTCATCTACGAAGTCCTCTTTCGAGTTACGAATATATAACAGATTCCGCATATAAGTTTTTCTTTGTCTTACACTCTATACCTCTCCATGGTCGCTTTCATATATCTTGTCAGAATCACCTCATTTCTAAAGTAGCGCAGTCTTTGTTTCCTTCAGGGAATGGAATCTGCTATATAAATTTAATTATTTATTATCGTCCTTCCCAGGTGTTTTGTTTAGGAGTTATCCCAGAAGTTTGTTTTCTGATTTGTATCGCCGCTTTTTGTTTTGCGGTGCTCAGTGATTGCTGCTGTATACCTACTCAAAAAATTTAAAAAATAAATCGATAAAAAACTAAGACACTAGTAAAGCTGAATTTTATTAATAAATGATTTCTATTAAACTAAATGAAGTGAGCAGTTATGACCCTGAAAGGTCTAAAATAAAACCTTAAAAAATTGTTTCCCTTGAGGTTCTTTGGGTAAATAAAATTATATATGGTAATTTAGTTAATTTCTTTACCTTGTAAAAAAGTGAAAAGGAATATTCACATAAGCTTTTCATATAACGTATGTAGAAGATTTTATAGAGTCTTTCTTTTAGCGGTGGTAGTATATTTTAAAACCTATCACCTGAAAGATGGAGAACTAGATATATCTTTCGAAAGTTTGTGTTTTATAATTTTATATGGTTTTATGTTATTGAAAAAGTTGTTTTTTTATATATCTTGGGGAATTAACATTTGTAAAGAATTTCACAATATATATATATATATATATATATATATATATATATATATATATATATATATATATATATATATATATATATATATATATATATATATATATATATATATATATATATATATATATATATATATATATATATATATATATATAATATAATATAATAATAATAATAATAATAATAATAATAATAACTCCTCCGAAGCGATGAAAGTACCTCCCGCTGGGTGACGTTCGGTTAAACAATTTCGTTTCACTTCTGCTGCCATTTGGTCTATTCTCTTTCGCGTTTCACATTTTCTTCTTTCTCAGTGTCGTCTTATATTAGAGTGTGTATGCTCCCACTACAACTATACCTCCTCCCCCCCCACTTTCCCTTCATATGTTCTCTCAAATTTACAGTCGCTTACTCTTATATTAACTTTAAATAAAAATAAAATGGTGAAACAAACCTGCCTCGGAGATGCTTGGAGAAGCGGCATCCAAACAATGGCCCTCATCCACCCATTCCCCCATCACCACTTGGGAGTTGGTGGCCTCCGGTGATGGGGTTGGTGCCACCAAAACCTTGATGCCAGCTTACCTTGGTGCACGGTCTTCGTTTTTCATTAATTTCCGCAATATTCGCGATCTCTTGTCTAATTTCCACTTCATCGAACACCACTTTTCTTCTAGACCTCATTCTTTTGTTCTTAACTGAGATTCAGGTGTCTGAGTGCTCTGATAGCAAACCCTACTCTCTTTCCTTCTACTGTCTCTATCATCAATTTTCAGTAAAAGGCGGATGTTACGCATATGTGCGCAACCATGTTTGTTCTCGTGTCTCTAATTTGGAGTCTTCTAAATTCTCTACTTTATGGCTTAATCTTTCTTGTAACTCTGCAACGAAATTCATTTGTTCTGTCTACGTATCTCCTAACTTTCCTAACATCTATCCTTCTCATTACACTGTTAATCTCTTTCCTCCTCTCGGATCATCCGATCACCTTATCTCTAAATCGTGTTCTGTCTCTTTAGGTCTTCCACAAGAATGGCCCCAGCCTTCGGCGAGGAGACGTTTTTGGCATTTCGATGCCACTAACTGGTCTGACTTGCGGTTGTACTTTTCAGATTTTTCATGGAATGATTACGGTTTCTTGGGAGGGGTCTCTCGGAATGTGCTAAGCACATAACCGAGGTGATTCTCTCTGGCATGGAGGCGTACATTCCATATTCTTTCCTTTCTGCTAAACCTAACAAACCTTGGTTTAACTCTGCTTGTTCTCGTGCTATCCGTCGCAGGGATGCTACCTTCAGGGATTACCGTCGTCTTCAAACTCCAGAAACTCATGCAACATATATTTCATTCCGGAATCGTTCAAAATATGTTCTTCGCAGCACCACAAACCATTTCTGGTTGTGAATTTCTTAGCTGTAAATGCAATAATCTTTCTGGTTTCTTCTTCATCTTGCTAAAAATGTCATCTCTAACTTTGCTTCTTCCTATTTCAATCCTCTTCTGAAGGTACAACTGCCGTTTTGTCTTTCTCTAAAGCTGAACTCTACGCTCAAACTTTTGACTCTTCAACCTTAGACGATTCCGGAGCTATTCTTACTCCTTCAACCACCTTCAACTCATTTATGCCAAAAATTGTGATTTCTTCTAAAGACTTCATTTTTGCTCTCTGTGAGCTTAACACTATGAAGGCATACGATCCTGATGGTGTCCCTCCCTTTTTTTTTTTTTTTTTTTTAATTCAAGATGATTTTTCTTTCCAAATAAATTTCCTGGTTATAATTACTTCTTTATGCCTTTTCAGACCTTTTAATAATGAGTTATACAAGTTAATCATTCTTTATGAACATATATTTCATAATTCTTTTTGAATATATTTTTGATGCATTGCAGACATGGTTTATCGGATCTATTTGGAGCTGAAGAGTGGAGATTTGTCAAAAAAAATTCTCCTTAAACCTAATCGATTAAACACTAACTATACTTAAGAAATCTGTTTAATACTTTACCTAAATAAATGAATTTTATACATTTCATTTCTTCAGCTGACCATTCCGTTTATTTCCATTGCCCTTTGGCTCGTTCCTTTTCGGGTTTCACCTTTTCAGAGGGTCTCTAATGTACCATCGTCTCATATTGGAGTATCTATATATAGGATTCCCTATTCACATTTTTACTATACAAGTATTTTAAAATATTTTGGTAGGTCTACTTTTCATTTTTGAGCTATAATACACTAACATCTTAAATTGACATTTAATGTTCCTGTAAAGAATGATGCAACATTGCAAGGGAATTAAAGATTTCGATAAGGACAAGGGCCAAGATTTTCAGTAGATAAACAATCATCATGAAAATTTATTCCTTTAGTAGGATTCCTGTTCGGTTTTTTTTTTATCCCAGATCTTAAACTAAGAGTATACATAGTTTTACCCAAAACTTTCAACACCATATGAAAATTTTACTTATTTTTTTATTTGATATATCAGACATGAATAATAATCAAAAAGTTTAATACCAGAAATCAAAAATTTTAAATCAAATTAGACAAATTTGAAATTATAATTTTTTACTTCAGTATTGTAAGTAAAAGTTGAAAGACCTACATTCAAAGTTTGGAAAAAATTAAGACATACTGATAATTGAATTTATAAGGTACTAGAAAATATTACGTCTTGTAAACTATTTGATAAAAAGAATTATATACATATATTTTTTACAAATGATATAATATTCGGTGTCTGCTCGGATAATGTATTATTCAGTATATCCGGTACACGTGCACTTTTGTTAATTACTTCTTCATTCTTTTGAGCAAGCTTGATATTCTGCTTCAGGTAATACCCAGAATGTTATTGTCAGAGGTGGCACGAGCAGATCCTCAGTTTGGACTAAAACGGGTTCAAAATCTGGGAGGCTTCCATCATCATTTAAATTCAGCATTTTTTTATTGAGTAAAATATTCCTGCAATAATAATAATAAATAAAATACACATTGTTCATTTGTGAAGATATGAATGGTCTTATCTCATTATTTATTGGTATTATTCTAAGGAGTTTTTAATACCGCTTTCTTAAAGTATTTTGTTTCCTATCATCTACAAATTTCGTAAATGACAGAAAAGTTAAGTATTTTTTCTTTTTAGTCTTTAAGTATTTAAATATTTAGTATTCAAGTCTTAAGTTTAGTATTTTGTGAGGCCTATTTTTGTTATGAAAGTATTACGTAATTAATATAAATGGTAAGCGTATTACGAAAAGCAAAGGGAATGATACCAATGCGAAGCATAGATTATATGTTAACGAACCGGACTCTTGTGGAGTCGGTCTTTGGTTCAATTCTCAGAATGAAATTATGAAGAGAAGTTCTTCTTGAGGTGTAAACTCTAATTAAAAACAAAAAAACTAAACCTAAACTTTTAAAATGTTTTATTTCTTTGCTTCCCCTGTGAGCTGCATGCAATATATTTTCAGTGTCCAGCAGTATTCCGATATTATGTTCCCATTCAGTTTGCGAGTTTAGAAAATTCATCTTGTTGCTAGAAGCTAGCGTACTTCCAGCTGATTCCAAAGAAAGGCTCTGAACCTTAAAATTATTGCCTATAGATTTCATAGTAATTCTAAGATCTCTGAAGCCATGCATCAAAAATTTTTAAATTTTTATCATTTAGAATCTTATTCTCTTCTTTTCAATCATCAGTAAGGCTTTTGATAATCAGGTTCAACTGGAGATATACTTTCCCATCTCGTAAATCTCTGGTCTTCTGATCTTAGAAACTATGGGGTGTATTGTATGGTGGCGTTTGATATATCCAAGGTGTTTGACATTTTATGTAGTGCTTAGCTGCTTTCCAAGCACTATTCCTTTGGGTTTCCTCTTCCTTTTTGCTTATTCATGTGTAGCTTTCTCTCAAGTTATTCCAAACATGAAGGCAGTTTTTGATGGAGTAATTTATTTCCAGCTGCTCACCTAAAGCTATCCTTTCATGTTCCAATGGTTAAACACTCCATTCATCTGCCTATTCCAAATATATTCTTTTTACATCTAGAGTTGCTTTTCGTCTTAATCTTTTCTTTTTCTATTCTTGCTGAATTGGAAAGAATTTTCCGGAAGAATCTCCTAGGCATTGTGAAATTCAACTCGTTTTAAAAATTCCAACTTCTACAAATTTCTCTCAAAGGTGCCTCCTAATTTTTCATCTTATACGACGTGCCTCTCGTTTCTCCTGTTGACAGTATAAACAACTTTAGTAAAAAAAAACTATATAAATAAAATTGTATTGGAAACCCCGTATATCAACTTTTGCTTGGGGAAAGACTGGTTCAAAGAAGCTGGGAATTTAGTTTAGGTTGCAATTTTATTCCCTTTCTCAGTTATTACAACTATACATTATCGTATGGTCTCTTGTACCTTTGTATGTAGTACTTGTCCCCTATCTGAAGAAGGGAGGTTCTCTAATTCCATACGTCTTTTGGATAAGGCCCAAAGGACTTATGTTCTGTGCTTTCTATTAAACTTTAGCAACTTTGATGCTTTGTCTCAAAAGTGGCAAATACCCAAGGGAGTTGACTACTCATATGCCACGACCCTAACGATGCCCGCACTGAACAAAGGGTGTGGCGTTTTATATAAATTTTGTGTGGGCATAACAACTCTAGGCTTGATACTTGCACACTTTCTAGCCACCTTTGTTCTGTGAAATCCTCTTCCATATTCTGCGCTACCTGCTGAATTTAATCCCCATTACTCTAAAACTTGCTTCTATGTTCTCCTGCGAAATTTGCTTTAGGTTAAGTCTGTAGATATTCTTTTACATTTTTTTACATATCCCCTCTTCGAATAGGGCTTTGCTATGAGTGATGGTAAAACAACAGTAGGAAAAATACTCCTTGATGCACTTGCTTATTATAGACCAAACCAACGTCTTGTTCATTTTTTTCGTTTGTTTGGTTTTCCGATATACTATCTGCCATAGCCCTCTTTAGTTAAATTTCTTCAGCCATCTAGTTGAGCCATTTAGGAGTCTTAAGTATTTCCTCTCGCTATTTTTCTCTTTCTAAGAGATTGCATGTTTGATGATATATTTGTCATAATTTAATATAATAAACATTCTGTAATTTTACCTACTTTAGTTTAAAAAGTAAAATAATTTCATTTTTACCTCGACAAAAGGTTTCCATTAGGTGCAGATAATTCATATAAATATT
The DNA here is from genome assembly GCA_009176605.1 of Armadillidium nasatum. Taxonomy (NCBI): domain Eukaryota; kingdom Metazoa; phylum Arthropoda; class Malacostraca; order Isopoda; family Armadillidiidae; genus Armadillidium; species Armadillidium nasatum. The sequence goes on from SEYY01000284.1 coordinate 172,309, forward strand.
TTGGAGAAGACTTCAGTGTTTCTCCAATCAGTTGCACAATTTCCTTCTCATTTGAAAGGTTTAATATAAGTATGACAATAGCACCTTTAAAATAAGTTTTAATTAACACATTTTATTTATTTAGCTTTAAGTAGCTATATTCTTTCAGATATGTAATTAAAAGTTAAAAGAATATTAATAACTAGCTTATTGACCTATCTTGAAGATCAAATATGTATTTGATATTTATTTGATATATATTTAAAATCTGCACTATTTATGTATTTAATTTACAATATTTTGAGACCTATGAGAAAGAAATACAATAAAAACAGTTTAATATATATATATATATATATATATATATATATATATATATATATATATATATATATATATATATATATATATATATATATATATATATATATATATATATATATATATATATATATATATATATATATATATATATATCAGCCTGAAATTTTTTATCTCAGAGAATACTATAAAGTCTAATTATGTAATTTAACGATTTCTTACAACACTGTCATTATTAGACACTTGCGAATTTTGTTTTAGATGTTACAATGAACATTTAGTATTTGGTATTTCTTTTAGCTTACCTTGCTTCCTCTAAGGGATGGTTATGTTCTAGGCAGTGAGCATATATTCTTAGGGATTGCTTAGCCATACGTACCCTTGGTAAGAGAACTTCTTGCCCCATAATTTTTTTATGTAAAACACTCACCCAATAGTTCTTGAAAAAAAATATAAATAAATAAAAATATAGAAACATAGGGATACTCAGGCAATTCCTTTAATATTTTATCTGTATTCTTAACTAATGGTATTAAGAAGGTGGTGAAAGTAGTGGAGAAGTTATGTGGAAAAAAATTGTAGAATAGAAGAAAGTGTTTTCTATTGGTAAAAATTTGAAAGAGGAATTAGTGGATATAATGTGTGCACATGTGGACTTAGTGGGTATAATGTATACACATGTGGACTTAGTGGATATAATGTGTACACATGTGGACTTAGTGGGTATAATGTATACACATGTGGACTTAGTGAATATAAATGTGTACACATGTGGACTTTGTGGGTATAATGTATACACATGTGGGTGATTTTTGTTAAGAAGAAAATGAGGTTTTTTGAGGATGAGGTTAAGACTAAAGTGATATCAATTTTAAGAGTACTTAATAAAGAAGAAGGAATTTTTAGGTACATTATGAATAATTGTAAAAACTCAAGCATACCGGATACGGATTTAGTTGATCATCGATGAGTGCATAGCATCCTCCGTAAAGTGTTTGTCTGAAAACCACCGAAATCCCCCCAAGAGCTGCGGATCCTAATTTATCCAACCAGGGAAAACAAGAAGCAAAACTAGGACTCAATTCTGGAGCCCCACCTCCCCAAGCAGTGGCAGTTTCAGCTTTGGAAAAAAAATTTCAATCAATATATATATATATATATATATATATATATATATAATATATATATATATATATATATATATATATATATATATATATATATATATATATATATATATATATATATATATATATATATATATATATATATATATATATATATATATATATATATATATATATATATATATATATAATTGAATACGAATTAGATCTGTGTAATGGAGATTATATTATTTATAAAAAATATAATTTCAGATATCTTTGGCTTAGTGGAACTTAAAATTGTGTTAAGAGATAAGGACATGCCCCTAAATCAGGTCTCATAGGAGCATCTTTGGGCATAAGACATAAAACATGAAATGTTTCTTTAAAAGATAGAAACTTAATGGCATTGAATATATAGTTTTATTGTAGTTGGTATGATTTCGAAACTAGTTTTATCCTATAAATTAATTTTAATTATTTTATAAGTTACCGTGGCGCAAACGGTAGAGTTGATTGACTCTCGTGCTTAAGGGCGCCTTTTCGATTCCGCTTGCGGTGTGTATCCCAGGTATAATCTAATTAGAATTGTTCCTCTCTTTGAATAGGGCAATGCCCGTGAGGTGTGAACATTTTTTTTTAAAAAAATAAATAAATTTAAAATAGCATAAATATTAAATTCAGTACTTATCCAGATAGGCTTTTCAGGAGCGAGGCGATTCCTTCATTGAAACGACGATGTTCCATTTCTTTTGGAAAGTCATTTAGTAATTCCGGAGATAAAAAGTCTTCCAAAGTAGCTTTTCTTCCGTTTAGATAATATCTTACAAATTAAAAAAAAATAAAAATTTTATTATAGGAAATAATATAATCTGCATTGTTATTGTTTCTCTTCTTCAATACTAATAAAATGTTGATATATCTTACTTAATATAACTTGCATTGTCCAAAGATATGCATATTTACCCCTTTGATACTTAAAGTTTTATGTCACTCACTCAATCATCAAAAATATTCTAGACTATCTTTTCCTTTCATCCAAAGTATGCACCATCCAATTTTTTTTTTTCTTAATTCTTATTTCTAAAATTTAATTTATTTATTACAATCCTCTAATTCTATTCATTTATTTAGTTTACCAACACCTATTCAAAACTTTCATACTGTTATTGTTCCTGTTCACAAACCAAGTATTTCCTTCATCCAATATTGTATTGACAAAGTAATTTACAGTCTTTTGCACATACCTCAGCATAACGCTCTTTTATCAGAGTAATTAACTTAAATCATATGTTATTCGCAATGTTTTAACATTTTTTCATCTACCCATTTTATTACACTAACTTTTAAAGCAAATATATACTATAGCTTTGTTTTTTTTTTTTTTTCGCACTCAATCTTCGTTTCCATTCATACCACATCAACTGAACTAAGCCCTTCGATTTCGTTAATTATATTTTTTAGTCTTAATTTTTAGCTTTTCAACACGAATATCCAAACATTAGTTTTCAAATTAATTTCAATTCTTCGATCTTATCACTGGTAATGTATAATATATACAAATAAGGAACTATTCTTAAACATTAGTCATTTCTATCACAGTAATCATCGTACATATCGTAGCCTCTAAGACCCAATAAACATTTGTTTTTTCTTCTCCACGCTTCCAGCCACCCCTTTATTTCAAAATAGCACTTATATTTCTTGATTCTGACACACTCTCCTATTTTCATTAGATAGTCTCATTGCACTTAATAACTTTCATCCACAATACGTTTCTCTGAAACTATTCATAATTTTTAACGTTGCCTTTTCATTATCGTTTTAAAAAAAATTTTTTTTTCAAGCCTATCAAAAAACAAATCCAAAATATTTACTATATTTTCAAATAACTACGACTTACTGATGCCATGTTAACACGTCAATTTCATTTACTCCTTTTTCTAGAAAAGTTTCAAGAAATTCCATGGAATCATCTGAAAGGAAAGAAATAGTAACACATTTTTAATTAACAAGTAATAAGAAAAGGAAGAATATTTACAACCACCACTACTACTACTAATAATAATAATAATAATAATCATGGAGTTACATTTCAGGAATTACGATGGGTAATTAAGTTAAGTTTGCCCATTTTGAAATATTTGGAAAAAAAAATAGTTTTAAGCCTGACTTAATGGCAAATCTACGTTCTATCTCAAAATACCTAAGCTTAGGAAAAAAATAGAAAAATAAAGATGTTTCACATATTTCTGAAACAGAAGTCTCCAGTTTTCATATTTTCAACAGCATTTGCATCCTTTTCAGTTTATATTTTAGACATTTTTTCCAGTATTTATCGCCGGATACTATCTTATGTTGATTATATTGCTAAGTGGATATACATTTTATCCCGCAATAAGCATTTATTCCAATTAAATAGTTATCCTCACTAAACATTTATCCTCAATTAAACCCCACTAAACATTTATTCTCAATTAACCCCCACTAAACATTAATCCCCGTATATTCCCACTAAACAACCATACTATGAACTACTGAGACCCCCCAAATGTAATTAATCGTAAATTGTTATTATTTAAAATAAATTAATCATTAATTTAAAACTTAACTTATTACCATTCTCATCATATTCCTCTGAATTAAGTCTGGGCCTTGTCACATCAGGACCAATAATTAAAGGTTTGTTACTGTTGCTGTTCGAAGGCTGGAGTATTTCGTTCAGGCATTTGTAATCTTTTACAGCTTCTTCTGGTTTTATACTCCAGTTGAAATGATGGTTATAGTTGTTTGGTTCTGAAAGGAGAATATATGGTTCTTTAAGACCAGACGTACATTGTTCGTAGTTTCAGAAATAACAAATGATATTACTATATATATATTATATATATATATATATATATAATATTATATATAAAAATAAAAAAAAAAAAAAAAAAAAAAAAAAATAATTTATATATATATATAATATATATATATTATATATATATATATATATATATATATATATATATTATATATATATATTATATATATATATATATATATATATATATATATATATATATATATATATATATATAATATATATATATATATATATATATATATATTAAAGTGGTTCAGTGGTAAAGTAAAAGAAGAAAACTAGCTGTTAACTAATAATCTCCGGCATCCGCGATAGGCCTGGCCAAGCCAGCGGTATCCGCCGTGGGCCCAAGAAACCCAAGGATCTTCCTCGGAAGATCCCTACTGACAGGACGAAAGTCCTACCTGTTGGAAAAAAAAAAAAAAAAAAAAAATATAAAATATATATATATTATATATATATATATATATATATATATATATATATAATATATATATATATATATATATATATATAATATATATAATATATATATAATATATATATATATACTTATTAACCTATACACAGCAGACCTCCCTCAACCCCAAACAATTCACACCCACATTACTTCATACGCCGACGACATAACTATTGCCACCTCCCACAAAACTCTCAATACCGCAACAACAATCACACAAGACTACTTAACACTAATCCAAACATGGCTGACAGAAAACAGGATGACGGCATCCCCAAACAAATCCTCCATAACCCTTATAACAACAGACAAACACCTATTCAACACCCACCCACAAGTTCTCCTAAACAACACTCCCATACCCCTCAACAAAACTCCAAAGATTCTCGGCCTAACCTTTGACACCCACCTCACTTTCTCCAAACACATCCAAAATACCACCTCAGCCGCAAACAGAAAACTCAACATCCTCAAAACAGTGGTCAACACAGACATAAACAACAACATACAAACCTCAATTGCCATCTACAAACAATTTATACGCCCCACCATCAACTATGCCTCCCCTGTCTGGCACCCAATGCTCTCCGACAAAACTTAATGACACTCCAAATAACGCAAAATAGAGCCCTCCGCACAATCACCGGCTGCACACCCACAACCCCTCAACAACACCTACATAATGAAACCAAAATACTACCTATAAAGAACCACCTCGAAATGATAGGCACCCAATTTTACGCAAAAACCCGTCTACCCACACACCCATGTCACAATACTCTCCTCCAACCTACCATACACAGACTAAAACAACCTCCATCATCCACTGGTACCTTTCTACAAACAAATCCTAAATCACATCCCCCCACCTCCCCCCAATACCACAACAACCAAACATATACACACTCAACTAACACATTCCATACATGATCAACAGACCTCCAAACAACATCCTTGACACACCCCCTCCCGAAATAAATCCCGACTTCAGCAACCTCCCAAGACACTCACAAATCTCATTAGCAAGATTGAGATGCGGGCACCACCCAAACCTACAACATTACAAACACAAATTCAAAATAAACCAGGACAGCATCTCCCACTTGTACCAGATGCGGAATGGCCCCGGAGACCGTAGTCACACTTTCTATTACACTGTCCTTCCATCTCTCGCCCCAGAATCTCTTCGGGCATCACTTCATTGAAGGATCTCTGGACGAGGACGACTGCGGCAGGCGGCTTCATTCAGAGAAGTGTGGCCACCTCAGCGCGGGGTGGTCAGGGGGTGAGAAGGTAAAAAAAAATAAATATATTATATATATATATATATATATATATATTATATATATATATATATATATATATATATATATATATATATATATATATATAATATATATATATATATATATATTATATATAATTACCGTTTCCAATTTGCCATATAATTGGTACATCCGATGAATAGGGATCGTCAATAATAAGTTTAGCATTTGTGGGATCCCAGTCCCCATTGGGATCTCTCCAGAATTGATTCAAATCCCAAATGAGAGGCCAATCGAGTTGTCCAACTATGTCTATAATAGTTTCCAATCTTCCCCTTATATATTATTTCAATATATATATATATAATATATATATATATATATATATATATTATATATATATATATATATATATATATATATATATATATATATAATATATATATATATATATATATATATATAATATATAAAAGAAGAGCGAGAGAGAGTTAGTGTGTTTGTTTCCATTATAATTAAATTGCAAAGATTTATTAAACAATAAAAAATTACAAAGGTTGTGAAATTACAACATTCAACTTACTTGTCATTGTGAAATTGGTGAAAACTTTCCCAACTTCGTTCTGAACTTCACAAATTTCTTTAAAATCAAAGCTATGGTCCACGTCCATCGTCAGTTCGTTCGTTTCAATCATGTACTGGTTTCGAACCCCCTTCAGAAGTCGTTTAGGTGTATCCCTTGCCATCCTACGACCAGAACGATTCCTATTGTTCTTTTTTCGGGTGGAGTATCCTTTATGATGTTGAACACCGAGGGGATCAACTTGGGGGCTGTTGCTATTAATGGAAATGGTTTCGAAGCTGGATAACGGGTCATAGGTGAGAAAATTGGCACCCGATCCCCCGACCCTAAAAAGAGCTGGAGAAAGAGCAGAGGCGATCTTCAAGAATTTGTCTTTTCTGCAGGAAACAAAAATTTCGCTTTTCATAAAGTAATGTTTAAGCTTTTCATAATAAAATAGTGAGAAAATGAAATGTCCAGTTGAAGAAGAATAATAATAATAATAATAGAGTAGGACTTACTGTGTTTTCGCCTCTCTCCAGCCATCTTGAATGAGGCTGGTACCAAATGCAGAAGAAAGAAACGTTTTGGGAACTTTTTGAACGATTTTATCTTCGTCGAATTCTATGATGGCTGAAAAATGATAGAAAAGTTAAAAGAATTTTGTTTTAAAAACAATATTTTGTTGAGTACTTTAAATATGCTTAAAGTGTTAATATTTTTTTTTTTTTTAAAGAATTTTTTTAAATATGTTTAATGTGTTAATATTTAAAAAAAAAAAAAAGATTAACATATTAAGCGTTATTAAAAACATTAAGAATATTAACACATTATTTTCGTAGCTTTTAAGTATCTATATACATATGAAGAAAGATTGATTCAACAAAAATTACAGGAATATATCCTTTATAAGCAAGGTCCAGGATCAAAAGATTTTGAAAGGAATTTAATAAAAGTATATATATATATATATATATATATATATATATATATATATATATATATATATATATATATATATATATATATATATATATATATATATATATATATATATATATATATATATATATTATATTCTATATATATATAATATATAAATATATATATGAATACTATATTATATATAAATATTTAAAAATATTAAAGGATTTAAAACCCAAACTGGGAATCCATAATTTTTAAAAGGATGAAGTGGGAGCTGGACTTTTTAAAATGATATAATCGGCCCCCAAACACTTTTTAAGTAATAGAATTCTACTTAACACATATTTAAGCATTTATCCACAGGATTACAGTAGGTACCTTCCTGGTTTTATTCATATAAAGTAATAATATATATATATATATATATATATATATATATATATATATATATACTATCATATAATATATATATATATATATATATATATATATATATATATATATATATATATATATATATAATAAGGGATATATATATATAATATCAATATATTTCTCTATTGAAAATTTACTGACATTTGAGACTTGTCCCAACGATTCGTTAGGACAATTTTTGCTATGTACCGATGTGCCTACAAAGGTTTACCTCTTAAAATTAAGCCAAAATATTAAGTAACTATTTCTTTCTAGGGGGAACCCTAAAATTCGCTTAAGTTGACATACCGATTGATATTAGGATTTTAATTTTATAAAAAAAAATAAATAAAATAAACATTAATATTTAAATTAAAATTCAATTTTTTTTTTTCTTCTTCTTCTTCTTTTAATGTCATTAAAACATGTACTGTGTGACATTCTTATTCTGGAATGCCGCTGTAACTTCTGGGTTGTGCATTGTTGAAGAAACCCTTCTTTCTGATTTTCATAGTTGAGGTCCATAACCACTGGTTGAAGTAAAGCAATGCTGAAACACACACACGCACACACACACACACACACACACACACATATATATATATATATATATATATATATATATATATATATATATACTAGTATATATATATATATATATATATATATATATATATATATATATATATATATATATATATATATAGTTGATATTTACTATTGGTGTAGTTTTGTGTTGAACTTCATGAAATATGTTTGAAAGAAATTGTAAACCATCATTCCCATCAACTCCAAAGTTAAACCAATTGCCATCGATTTTGTTATTGTGTATCCCTCTCGCGATGTGATAAGAGCTGTCGTCTTCTTTAAAGTTACCAAACGAGTCTCCTATCATTAAAGAGGCTCTCTGAATATAGTTCATTGTGTCCATGGATGGACTGTTTTTGTATTGTTGAAATTCCTGAAGTAATGATGATGTGTTCTTATCAAGGTAAAATTGATATTCCTCAAGAATGTCGACCAGCATTTTTATTACTTTATGGAAATAACGTTCACAATTTTTATCTTTCACACAAGCTACGAGAAAGTCTTCAAGCCTGACTTCAACTAAATTCAGCCATTTTTCAGCCCATCTCTTTAAAGAAATAGCTAATCTCTGAGCAGTTGTCTGAGGATTTCTCTGTTTTCTGCTGTGAATTCTTGGAAGAGTTTTTGGCAAGGAATTACAAGCGTGTGTAAGAGTTTTAAAAACCTTTCTAATGTCTCTCACATAATTTTCTTGCAAAACAGATGTTTCTTCTTCTGGGGAATAAACTTCGTAAAGGTCATCATCCATAACAGAATCTTCTTGTTTTTCTCCCCCTACAGGATGATAA
>SEYY01000285.1:0-48563 GCA_009176605.1 Armadillidium nasatum
AGAGCTGTGTGAGTGGAACTACTCCGGATGTATGAGGCGTATTCCATACAGGGAAGAACAACACCCCTATAAAGATAAAGTAACTGGATTGACGTAAAAAATTCACGAATGCGCAACAGAATACTCAACCGATTAGAAGCTTGTTTAGAAGGAGAAGTAATGTGATCCTTCCAAGAAAGACCACTAGAGATTATTAAGGACAGATGATGGCTTGAGTTGCGTGTTTTCGAAGATGTTATAGTTTTGTAGAAGATAGTCTCGAGTAGAGATATGGAGGAATTGAGTTTTTGAGGCATTGAAAAAAACAATGTTTTCTCTTCCTCTTCCTCAGATATTCCAAGTCAACCTTTCTAGTGTCAAATAACTGTTGCTGGGAGGGGCGCCTTTCAAACTGAAAGGAGTAATGATTGGTGAGATCATCAGCATAGGATCGGATAGATGATGAAGTAATAGAGAGAAGATTATTAATGAAATGTTTAAAAAGTTCTGGGGATTGGACAGAATAAAGAGAAACACCACTATTAGCAGATTTAAAGTATGAACGGTGGCCGTCTACAACAGCAGCTATAGATCGATCAGAAAGAAAATCAAAGAGAAGGAAAAATTCTGAAAGAGGAAAGTTTAGAAATCAAAGATTTATACCAGTCCCTATCGAAGGCTTTCGAAATATCCAGCGCGATAGCAAAAGATTCACCGAAATGCCGTAGAGTGGAAGACCAAGAGTCAGAGAGAATAGAAAGAGATCACCAGTACAGCGTTTCTTATGGAAGTCATACCAGCGATCAAAGATAAGATTTGAAGAATTGAGATGCTTCCAATTGAGATTTAAAAACTTTAAAAAGAACGCCGCTCCTCGAAGCATCTCTGAGGCTGCTTTGAGTTTAACCTATTTTTTTTTTTTTTTTTTTACAAAGGTATTTGACGAGTAAGCGCTTGTAAATTTGGAACATGAGAAGGAAGTAGGGGGAAGGAGAAGTGGGAGCATAGACACTATATATATATATATATATATATATATATATATATATATATATATATATATATATATATATATATATATATATATATATATATATATATATATATATATATATATATATATATATATATATATATATATATATATATATATATATATATATATATATATATATATATATATATATATATATATATATATATATATATATATATATATATATATATATTATTACCATCTTAATATGTTACTAACGGATTAATCAAGGAAAAAAAAAAAATAAAATATTTAAGAAAACATACCAAATGGTAAGAAGTAAATGGCATGAAAATAAATTGAAAAACAATTTTTTGCATTTGAAAAAATAAACTTTTAGTGGAAAACAACATACTCATATAATGTTCGGGAAAGAAAATTATCGCGAAACGGCGTTTCAAAATATTACGTAATATTAATAAAAAAAATTACATAATTTAATTAAGCGAAAGGGACGAAAAAAATCTGGTATCGGTATCGGTAATTTTTAGCCGATACTGATACCGATAACTGAGCGTTCGATACCAATACCAAAAAATGTGCCGATACTGCCGATACCGATACCGATACTTCACTCCATCCCTAATATATATATATATATATATATATATATATATATATATATATATATATATATATATATATATATATATATATATATATATATATATATATATATATATATATATATATATATATATATATATATATATATATATATATATATATATATATATATATATATATATATATATATATATATATATATATATATATATATGTATGTATTGCCTTGGTGATGAACCCAACATACTTGATCTTTTCCTAACTTCTTATCCTTCTCCTTACACTGTTAAACTCTTTCCTCCTCTGGGTTCATCCGATCACCTTCTTATCTCTGTATCTTGTCCTGTCTCTTCAAGTCTTCCGCAAGAACGGCCCCCGCCTTCGGCGAGGAGACGTTTCTGGCATTTCGGTGCCACTAACTGGTCTGACTTGCGGTTGTACTTCTCTGATTTTCCATGGAATGATTACTGTTTCCATGGGAGGGGTCCCTCTGAGTGTGCAGAGCGCATAACCGAGGTGATTCTCTCTGGCATGTAGGCGTACATTCCATATTCTTTCCCTTCTACTAAACCTAACAAACCTTGGTTTAACTCTGCTTGTTCTCGTGCAATCCGCCACAGGGATGCTGCCTTCAGGAATTACCGTCGTCTTCAAACTCCTGAAACTCTTGCAACTTATATTTTATCCCGGAATCGTGCAAAATCTATTCTCCGTAATACTAAAAACTCCTTTCTCCGCTTAAAATGTAATAATCTTTCTGGTTCTTCTTCCTCACGCCCTTTCTGGCATTTTGCAAAAAAATGTCAACTCTAACTTTGATTCTTCCTCTTTCCCTCCTCTAGTATCTTCTGACGGTACAACTGCCGTTTTGCCTTCCTGTAAAGCTGAACTCTTCGCTCAAACTTTTGTTTCCAACTCAACCTTAGACAATTCCGGAGCTGTTCCTTCTCCTTCAACCCCCTCCAACTCATTTATGTCTAAAATTATAATTTCTTCTAAAGACGTCACTCTGCTCTCTCTGAGCTTAACACTAAGAAGGCGTACGGTCTGACGGTATCCCTCCTGTGGTTCTCAAAACTTGTGCTTCCGAGCTTGCACCCTGAATTGGTTAACTTTTTCGTCTATGTCTTTCTACTTCAACCTTCCCTTCTTGCTGGAAACGTGCGCTCATTCAGCCTGTGCCAAAGAAGGGGGACCCCTCTCAACCCTCTAACTATCGTCCCACTTCCTTAACCTCCGTTCTTTCTAAAGTTTTCGAATCTATCCTTAACAGGAAGATTTGGAAACATCTCAATTCTTCTAATCTTATCTCAGATCGCCAGTATGGCTTTCGCAAGAAACGCTCTACTGGTGATCTCCTTTCCCTTCTCTCTGACTCTTGGTCTTCCGCTCTTCGGCATTTCTGTGAATCTTTTGCTGTTGCGCTAGACATATCGAAAGCTTTCGATAGAGTCTAGCACAAAGCTTTGATTTCCAAACTTCCCTCTTTCGGAATCTATCCTTCTCTCTGATTTCCTTTCCGGTCGCTCTATAGCAGCAGTTGTAGATGGCCACCGTTCTTCCTTTAAATCTATTAATAGTGGTGTTCCTCAAGGATCTGTCCTATCCCCAACACTTTTTCTACTTTTCATTAATGACCTTCTATCTGTTACTTCATCTCCTATCCACTCCTATGCTGATGACTCCACCCTTCATTACTCTTTTCAATTTGAAAGGCGCCCCTCTCAACAACAGTTACTAGATGCAAGGAGGGTTGCCTTGGAGCAGCTGACCTCTGATCTATCTCGTATTTCTAATTGGGGCAGAGAGAACATGGTTGTTTTCAATGTAACGAAAACTCAATTCCTCCATCTCACTACTCGACACAATCTTCCACACAACTATGATATCTTCTTCGAAAACACTCAACTCAGATCTTCATCTGTTCTTAATATTCTCGGTGTTTCCTTTTCTCGTGATCTTTCTTGGAAAGATCACATTACCTCTCCTTCTAAACAAGCTTCTAAGAGGTTAGGTGTTCTGAGGCGCCTTCGGTATTCCTTCACTCCACCCCAGTTGCTTGCTCTGTATAGGGGTGTTGTTCGCCCCTGTATGGAGTATGCTTCGCACATCTGGGGTGGTTCCACACATACAGCTCTCCTAGAGAAGGTGGAGTCTGGGGCATTTCTTCTCATCAACTCTCCTGCTCTTACTAACTCTCTTCAATCTGTTACTGCCCGTCGAATTGTTGCGTCACCCTCTCTATACTATCGCTATTACAACGGACACTGCTCTTCTGAACTCTCTCATCGCATACCTCCTCCACTGAGAAGGGCCCGTGCGACTCGACTTTCTACACAGTCTCATCCTTTCTCTGTCCAACTCTCTGACCCCAGATTCAACCGCTATGCTCTGTCCTACATGTACTCTACCGGTAAAGTCTGGAACGCACTCCCTTCTATTTTTCCAACTTCCTATGACTTACACACCTTCAAACGTCGTGTATCAGGTCACGTCGGCCTTTAATTTGACCATTCTTCCGTTTTCCCCCCCTAACTCTGGTGGAATTGTCGTAGGCCTCTGGTCTTTATCCACCAGAGGTGATATAAATATAAATATATATATATATATATATATATATATATATATATATATATATATATATATATATATATATATATATATATATATATATATATATAAATAATAATATATATATATACATTGTAGCGGCTACCAACGGTGACGTCATGTTAAAACCTCTAAGGAGTTTTGGAGACTTTTCGCTAGAGCACGTCGTTGGTTTTTCACCAGCGAGCCGAAGCTTGCGGTGAATCACGCTGTTCCTTTTCTCACGCAGCCATCTTGGTAGATAGACCTGTTCCTCGGCGTTCCCAGACGTTAGCATAGGGCTCTTCAAATTTGTTTTCTTGGTGTTGTGACTAATACATTCTTTTGCTAAAGACGCAAGGTAAGGAAGGAATTTCACATAGTGACCAAAATTCGTTCTATTTTAAAAGTCGTTGGACTTACATTTTGTTACCGGTTTCTTTTCTCTCCTATAGCGTCCATAACACAGCACCAGCTTCAAAATTACGTTTTCTTGCCCTGCGAATACTCTCGATCGTGCTAGCTGAAAGAAGGCCCTACTTACACCTGCCTACCAAACCACACTTACACTAGACTGGGTCTTAGTTTTGTCTTGTGTAACCCTCAATTGCTTGTATTGGTCTGTATCCACTCTGGAGTGACTTGGAATTTTATTTGTGTCAATAAAGTCCGAAAACCCACCTTCAATTTCAATCATCCTCGTTGTGGAGTCTGTTTTTGGTTGTGACTGTCTTGTAATATCTACCCAATCAACAAACAAAAAGGGGTCGCCCCGACCCCACCTTAGAGGTTTTAACATGACGTCACCGTTGGTAGCCGCTACAATGTATGTGTATATATATATATATATATATATATATATATATATATATATATATATATATATATATATATATATATATATATATATATATATATATATATATATATATATATAAATATAATAAAGAAATAAATTTATATTTTACTCCTTGTATGAAAAAATGTTAAATTTTAAAATCCGAGTTGCTTAACGTAATTTTTTAATTAAAACGTTATATTTTTAATAAATACTAACGGAGGTACTGCCTCCCCCCAAAAACCGCCACTGCTTTCAAACAATAACTTTTATCCCTATTTCATATTACAACCTTTATATTTGTTTTAAGATGTAACTTTAAAATTAATTTTCAGTCCTTTCAATAATAAATTATTTTATATCTCTTAAAAAAATGTAAAATTCTTTTGTAAAACAAATTTATTTATTAAAAATTTATCGTTATTTTTAAGGCTAACACACTAATTAATGTAAATGCATATATGGGCTCTTCTATTCCTCATACGAGCGTACAAACACACACACAGTGTACCAAAACACAATTATGTCATCCATTACCATCTTAAATTTCTAATCACGTTGTTACCGACATCTTGATCACGTCTTTTCAAATTTATTCCAAAAGAAGGTAACACATTTATTGTGTATTTCTCACTCGATGGGATTCAGGAACGTAAATAGATAACATCTTTGAATCATCATACAGAGATTTTAGGCCTGTTTCCAAGGAATAGGAGAGTAAGATATCATCTTAAAGCAACAATTATCAATTAATCATACGACTATCGAAACAACGTAGATGTACTTTGGCGAGAGCATGACGGTTTTCACAAAGGACACAGAAGAGAAACAACGAGTCCAAGGTGTGTGTGTGCGAGCAAAATCTTGAGATGATACGCATACGCTAGAGGGATGACTCATGGACCTACGGGTGGGGGTCAGGTTGAGGGGATCTCGCTCTCGGCACCTACTCACCCCTTCTCCACCCACAGAGAGCGCTGATATATATATATATATGTATATATATATATATATATATATATATATATATATATATATATATATATATATATATATATATATATATATATATATATATATATAAAATAATGATAATAATTTCCTTTCTTTCACTATGCTTAGTCAATAGCATTAATTCTTTTAAATTTTAGAAAATTTCGATATTTTTTATTTTGAACACCGTTGGAGGCAACTAGATAAAACTTGAATTTAGAAGGATTTGCGACTGAAATGATTCCTGTACTTTTGGAATTTAATGGGATTTAATGGTATTAATTGAATTTTTTTAAAGAAATATATTGGAGGTATACTTACTATATTTCTTTTCAGACTTTTTGATTAGCCACTTGAATTTTGGCCTACGTGAAATCGATTTATGGTATATATAGCGTGTTGTTTTTTTTTATATTACCCTTGGGAAGCAAAGGCCAGATACCTACTAAAATTTCCAACAGTTATGGAGAAAAACAGAAATTTGATCAAATTAAAGTCCGACATGTACCGATACACGGAGTTTAAAGGTAAGTAAGTCCTAGGAAGTGGAAAAATAGATGAAGGGAGTGTGTTCCAGACTTAACCATTAGAGTACATATAAGATTGAATATAGCGGTTAAGTCTGGAGTCAGAGAGTTGGACAAAGAAAGTATGAGACTGTGTAGAAAGACGTTTCGGACGCTCTTCTCAATGGAGGAGGTTCGCGACGGGAGAGTTCAGAATAGCACTGTCCATTGTAATAGCGATGGTATAGAGAGTGACGCAAAAATTTGACAGATTGAAAGAAACTGGAAAGAATTAGTGAGAACAGAAAAGTTGATAAGACGAAAAGCCCTAGACTCTACCTTTTCAAGGACTGTATAAGTAAAACCACCACAGATACGTGATGCATACTCCATTCAAGTGAGAATAACATCCCTATACAGAGCAAGCAACTGAATTGAGTGAAGAAATTCTGAAGGTACCTCCGAACACCTAACCTCTTAGAATCTTGTTTAGAAAGAGAAGTAATGTGAGCTTTCCAAGAAAGATCACGAGAAAAAGAAACACCAAGAATATTAAGGAGAGATGAAGGTTTGAGTTGTGTTTTCGAAGATCTTATAGTTGTGTGGAAGGTTGTATCGAGTAGAGAGATGGAGAAATTGAGTTTTTTAGGCACTGAAAACGACCATGTTTTCTCTGTCATAATTTGAAAAACGAGAAAGATCAAATTCAGTTGCTCCAAGGCTACCTTCCTTGCGTCTATTAACTGATGTTGGAAGGGGAGCCTTTCAAATTGAAAGGAGTATTGAAGGGTGGAGGTATTGGCAGGAGGCGATAGGAAATAAAGTAACATAAAGAGGGTCATTAATGAAAAGCAGAAAATCTAGAACGACCGGAGAGGAAATTAAAGAGAAGGCCACAGAGAGAAGAATAGATTCTGAAAGAAGGAAGTTTGGAAATCAAAGCTTTGTGCCAGACTCTATCGAAAGCTTTCGATATATCCAGCGTGACAGCAAAAGATTCACCGAAATGCCGCATAGCGGAGAACCAAGAGTAAGAGAAAAGAGAAAGACCACCAGTAGATTGTTTTTTACGAAAGTCGAACTGGCGTTTAGAGATAAGATTAGAAGAATTGAGATTTTTGCAAGTCTTCCTGTTAAGGAAAGATTCAAAAACTTTAGAAAGAACGGAGGTTAAAGAAATAGGACAATAGTTAGAGGGTTGAGAGAGGTTCCCCATTTCCGGCACAAGTTGAGTGAGCGCGTTTCCAACAAGAAGGGAAGATTGAAATAGAGAGACAGAGGCGAAATAGTTTTGAGAACCACAGGAGGAATATCATCAGGACTGTACGCTTTCTTAAGTGTTCCACAGAGGGAGCAGAAATGATGTCTTTAGAAGAAATTACAATTAGGAATTAGGCATAAATACGATATGTATACCATAAAAATAGATTTCACGTAGGCCAAAATTCAAGTGGCTAATCAAAAAGTCTGAAAAGAAATATAGTAAGTATACCTCCAATATATTTCTTTAAAAAAATTTAATTAATACCATTAAATCCCATTAAATTCCAAAAGTACAGGAACAATTTCAGTCGCAAATCCTTCTATATTCAAGTTTTATCTAGTTGCCTCCAACGGTGTTAAACCGATTGCCACCTTCATTTACGATTTTACATCTCCCAGTGCAGTGATAAAATGGCTCAAAAAGAAGAGAAGAGCGAACGGTTCGCGTGGTAAAAGCTACAGTGTCAATTCTTTGTGAAGATCCCCGGATGTAACTTCTAGAGAGCTTTCTCCATAGTATTGGGCAAAGCCCAAGAAGTACAAACTTAAAAAAATAATAATAATTTGTAGAGTTCGTAATTAGGGAGCTTCATAAAATATAAAATTAAAACATACAAGAATATAAATTTCACTTGCCAAATTAACAGTGTAAATTGAAAAAAAAAATTAGTCTCGATATTGACTTTCTCAAAAATACCTTTTACATTTTAATAAAAACTGCTAAACTGTGAAAAAAAAATCAAACAGGATATTTCAATTAAAAAAAAAAAAAAAAAAAAAAATATATATATATATATATATATATATATATATATATATATATATATATATATATATATATATATATATATATATATATATATATATATATATATATATATATATGGGAATAATCTCCGGCATCCGCGATAGGCCTGGCCCAGCCAGCAGGTATCTGCCGTGGGCCCGTGAAACCCTAGGATCTTCCTCGAAAGATCCAACTGACAGGACGATAGTCCTTCCTAGGGGATGAAGATTATTATTTATATATATATATATATATATATATATATATATATATATATAATATATATATATATATATATATATATATATATATATATATATATATATATATATTATATATAATTTTTATTTTTGCAAGAGAATCATCCCACCTCTCGCTGTGTAAGAATTAATAATAAACTCGATAGTACAAATAGGAGTTTAAACTATATTTCAAAAACAAAAAAAATTTAATCAAAACCATGGCAAAACTGAAAAAGAAAATATAACAATCAAAACAATGAACAAATATCCAACATTCAGAGTTTGGATTTTGAGTTTGAGTTTGAATCATCATCATTTTCTTCAGGACGAGGACTAAAATCCCATTTGTAGCTTGGAAGATTTTCGTGTTCTACAGAAGTAAAAAAGAAACACAGTATAAGAAATGAGACTTCTCAAGGCCAACTAAGCATAAATTATTATTAAATCTATCAATAAAAATTAAAAATAACTATGCAAAGTTTTCTGGAAAAAGACAGAAAGGATTAAACATTTTCAGTAATTTAAATATATTAGGTTTTCATTTATTCTTAATAAAATTAAATTTGTTATTTTAACTACTAAGCCACAACAGTTTTAGAAGCATAGAACTAAGAATAGAAATGTGGCATTTTCTATGAGCAATTTGATGCAGTTTGTTGTTATATTATTTATCGTGATGGCGGAAATATAAATATAAATATTACATAAGGCAGGATATAGAGACAAACAGCTTTTCTTACCTAGGCTTTTATTTACATGTATAACACAGTACAAGTCGTGGTACAATGCACGAGATACAATCGATAGAATGAGAATGCAAATGTTTACCACATAGAACATAGTCTTTCCATAACAAAGAGTATTTTCATACAGTATCAACAGTACATATACTTTAGGTTAACTCTAACACCCCCTCTTAATCTAAAGTATACCTCTAATGTTTTCAAATTTTAATAACCTACTTTTTGATACAGGTTTAGTAAATATATCAGATACATTGTCTTCAGACTTTACATACTTTAAATCTACAATACCATTTTGAATTTCATTCCTAATAAAATGATACCTAATATCTATATGTTTAGACCTCTGGTGATGTATAGGATTTTTAGCTAATGAAATAGCACCTTGATAATCAACATTTACAATAAAATTTTCTTTGATAAAACCCTGCATGTCAGATAACAATTGTCTTAAAAATTTAGCCTCTTGTATACAGCAAGTTAATGCCATATATTCAGCTTCACATGTTGACAATGTAAAAACCCGTTGCTTTTTCATGAAATTAGAGGTCCATTATTGTTTAACTGAAAACTATAACCACCAATACTAAATCTATCTTCTGATGACCCCAATCTGAATCACAATAGCCAATTAATTTTAACTGCTCATTTGATTTATAAAATTTCAAATCATAATTTATAGTACCTTTTAAATATTTTAATACATGCTTAGCTAACTGTAAATGTGCATTATTTGGTTTATTCATATATTGAGATAAAAAGTTTACAGAAAAACATATATCAGGTCTAGTACAACTCATCAAATAAATTAAACTACCTACAATTTCTCTGTACAATTTACCATCTGTTAACAATTTTGAATCATTATACCTAAGTTTACTAACACTAGGATCACATGGAATTATTTTAGGGTTACAATTACTCATTTTAAATTTGTTTAATATTTTTCCTATATATTTTGATTGGCTTCATACTAATACAGTCATTCTCAAATTTAAATTCAATACCTAAAAACATAGATAGTTGACCCAAGTCTTTCATTTTAAATTTATTTGACAATATTGTTTTAACATCATTTAAAATATCAACATTTCTGGCAGCAATTATTATATCATCTACCCAAATTATTAATATAATACAAATTTTACATTCTTCATCAACCTTAGTGTATACACATGTATCAACTACAGATTTCACAAAATTTTGAGATTATGAGAAAAGAATCTAACAAGTTATTCCAAATTCTACCACTTTGTTTTAATCCATATAATGATTTATTTAATTTACAAACTAACCTATTACCACTTATATCCCTTTGTATATAACCTGGTGGTTGTTCAATGTATAGTTCAACATCTATAGCTTCATTTAAATATGCAGTTTTCACATCCATCTGATGAACTGTAAATCCTTCTTGTATTGACAGTTGCATCAACATACGGATTGAAGTTATTCGAGTTGTCAGTGAAAAAGTTTCTTGATAATCCACATCTTTCACTTGTGAATAATATCCTTTTGCCACATATCTGGCTTTGAATTTTTCATCATCATTTGGTCCTTCTTTAATGGCATAAACCCATCTTCCACCAACTACTGAACGAGTGGAGTGAGTTCATATGTATCATTTTCAATCAGAGCATCAATTTCTTCATCCATTGCTTTCTTAAAGTGATGTGAATCAGAGCTTGCCATAGCTTCTTCATAAAATTTTGGAATACAAGTTATTCTATAACAGTAATCCATAGAATAATTAACATTTAATAAATTCTTGATCCATATCATCATCATAGTCTTCAAGATACTTTGGCTTATTTCTCTGTCTCTTTGGATATCTGTTTTCATATTCTTCATTTTCACCTAATTCTTCTTTATTAGGTTCCTCTTTTTCATTTTCTTCTATAGATCCATATTCTTGAGTCCTTGGTCTTGTATATTCATATTCAAATTCAGGTGTTTCTTCTTGTTCAAATTTTTCTGTAAATTTAACACATCTTACTTTCTTAATATTGTTCTGCTCAGGAAAATATACGAAGATATGCTGGGCTTTCATTGTCATACCCAACAAAAATTCCTTGTTTACTGCGTGCATCTAATTTCTTTTTCTCCTGTGAGTATGCATAACAAATTGATCCAAATACATGCATATTACTTAAATTTGATTTTCTTCCTGTTATTAGTTCATAAGGAGTTTTACCTGTCCTTTGAATGATAACACCTATTGCGAATATACGCTGAAGTTTTCACTGCATAAGTCCATAATTTTTTAGGCAACTTAGCTTCCAATAATAAACATCTAGCCATATCAAAAAGAGTTCTCCATGTACGTTCAACTTTTCCATTTTGATGCAGGCGAATACGGTGCTGAAAATTCCTGCTTTATACGATTCTTTTATGAGGAGTGATTTGAAGTCTGCAGAGGTAAACTCTGTACCATTATCTGACCTCAACCTCTTTACAGTCCCATATGGGGAGATGTCTGCTAGAAATATTTTCTGTTGCAGAAATCGTATCAGTTTTACTCTTCAATAAATACACAAAAATTGCACCAGAATAGTCATCTACAAAAGAAATAGCATATTTAAAACCATCCCTTGCAACAGGATCAATAGGACCTGCTAAATCACAATATACTAATTCTAATATACCAGTAGTATATTTTTCAGCTTCTCTATTTCTAATCTGAGTCATTTTGCCCAGAGCACAGGTATTACAATCAAAATTTCCTTTACTAATAATATTCATACCATTTATTACACTTTCAAGTTTTAAAACATCTTGAACATTACAATGGCCCATAATTTTATGCCAATCTTGCAAACTATAAGAACCCATTTTCTTAATACCAATATTGTTCAGGAAAATATAAACCTCCTGTCTTTTTAATATTAAATACTGTACCATCAGGTGCTACTAATTCAGCAAATTTTGGTGTGAAATTTATAGAAACTCCATTCTTCGCAGCTGCCTGCACTGAAAATATATCTTGTTTATATGATGGTACACAAAGAGCATTTTTCAATAAAATACTATGACACTTACCATTAACATCACATATTGATACTTTAGCATGGCCTCTCCCAATTGCAGCATTATTCATTCTGCTACCATCGGCCAATTCAATAAAATGATTTGAGGGGTCAAAGTTTTCTTCAAAGCTGATAAATTTTGACTTATCACAAAAAAAAAATGTGAGGTAGCACCAGAATATACTAATAAATTACCTGGTGTGTGTCCTACATTACCCGTTTCATTAATTATAAATGCATAAGAATGACTCTCATCACTATTCATCCTTTGCAATCTTAGCTGAATTATTTTTTCTACAAAATTCTGTATCATGGGTTTGTGAATTACAATTAACACACCATCTTTTATAATACTGCCTATATCCCCCTCTTCCTCTATAAGCTTGCTTAGTAATCTGATGATTATTGAGTTTCTCTGTACATTCAAATTGCTTGTGCCCTACTTTTCCACAAGAAAAACATTTCACATAACTTTTTCTATCTTTTATCTTCATAACATTTTCTTCTTGCTTAATATCTGCCTGTTGGCTCTTTACTGTCTCTTCAAAACTTCTTAGAGCTACTTTAAATTCACTAAATGTCATGGCTTTCTCTTTCTGAATAATTACCGTCGAAAAAGTTCTGTACCCTGAAGGTAGGCCTTTCAAAACCATAGGTATAAGTAAACTGTCACTTACAGTCTCGCCAGCTGATTTCAAAAATGTAGCTGCTGTCTCTGCCCTTAAAATGTAATCAGTAACATCTTCATCACTGCCTAATTTCAATGAGGTTAGCTCTGTATATAAAGCTATAACTCTAGGCTTACTGCTACCCAAATAATGGTCATGTAATATTTTCAAGGCTTTCTTGCCATCATCCTTAGCATCTCTTATGATAAGGGATAAACTTCTATCATCTAGGACTAACATTAACTCTGCAAAAACTTTAGCATTTTCATCGCTATCAACATCAGCGGTAGAATCATTTATCACGTGTAGCAAATTTTGCAGCCTTAAATGCCCTAGGAATTTAATTTCCCACAACTCATATTTTTCTACATCGCCACCGAAATATAAACGCCTGGGCCCATAACCTGTTATATTATTTATCTTGATGGCAGAAATATAAATATAAATATTACATAGGGCAGGACATAGAAACAAACAGCTTTTCTTACTTAGGCCTTTATTTACATGTATAACATGACAAGTCGTGGTACAACAAACGAGATACAATCGATAGAATGAGAATGCAAATGTTTACCACATAGAACATAGTCTTTACTGAATCATAACAAAGAGTATTTTCATACAGTATCAACAGTTCATATACTTTAGGTTAACTCTAACACAGTTAAAAGAAATTACATAATAAATGACTTTTTCGTTCAAATCAACTATTCATTATTATATTTGTTTGAAGGAAACCTCTGATCTGAGGAGGGATTTAAATGAGGTTAGACCAAGGGCTATTAGAATAATTTCTTATTCCTCGAAGCTGAAGCTGATTACACCACAAACAGATAAGGTCCTTTTTACTTAGAGCATAAATTAAAAAAAAAATAATAAAACGAGCAACGCAACGCAAGTTTCTCAGAAGCAAACCTTGAAGTGAGGAAGATTAAATTCAGTAGGAAATATAGATAGATTATACCAGATTGTGGGTACCACATGAACAAGTATAAATTTACCAATATTCACATCAACCTTTTGTTAAGAAATATTCCTTTGCAGCAGGGCGTCTCAAAGGAACAAGGAACATTGAGAGCAGTTATCTCCCTCTTGCTACCAATAAAAAATGTGATAAGGAGACAACGTTGCCACTTTTTTTTAAGCTACATGTACAGGTTCAATCACGGAGAACTGAAAAGCTGTAAGACTTGGCAGAAATCAATCTACGGACTGTACCCAGAGGGTAACGTAGAAGAAATCAGCAATTTTTGATGATGAACTATCATATGCCATGAAAAACTCCTATTTTGTAAAGAAAAGAGAAGGCTGTGCTACTGTAAAAAGATCAACTCTGCTATAATATATATTGTGAGGATTGCCCCAAGTTCCGGAGAATTTGCTCCTTAATAATGGTTCAATGATGTTAATAAAAAAAGCGATGTTAAATAGACTCTGGGGATATGAATAGTAGATTCAAGGTTAGGCCATGATAGTCTCTTGAATTTTTGTTCTTTCACTTTCCCTCTTCTCACTTCTTTAGATGGCATCATAGATGTCCTACTTTCAGTTAAGGTTAAGCTCTTCATTTTTCATTATGTATTTAATTTCTTAATACAAGTCTGATGCTGTTTCAGTTTCGTTGGAAGGATATCTTTGGTCATCCACTGACTCCACCAGGCTTTGAACAAAGGTGGTTGAAGTGCCAACATTCTGCCAACGATTTCTAAAACCCTGGTGGGGGGTGGGGATAAAATTTTAGGAAGTAGAGTAATAAGTAGAATATAACTGCATATACGGTGACAATCAGAGAAAGTTAACATGGTTTCTTGTCTGCTGTTTCACTGACCGTCACCCACACATGGGGTAGGATCCGACACAACATTGTGGTAAATTTTGGTAATGTCTATTTATTTTCTCTCATAGTTTTTAGAATACATGTTTTGTTGAATAATAATATGAATCACCGTTTCGCTATCTTTTCTGCTTTTCTTCAGTGTTATTACCTCCTGTTCTGCCTTTCTTAATGGCGCGGTCGTTTGTCATCCATTATTCTTGTGAAAAATCGATTGGTACAGTTTTTATTTTTTTTAATTCACGGTACTGTTTGAATTCTTTTTATTCAATTGTTTATTTTCTTTAGAATCATTTGATAGTTTGTTTGATTTTGATGAGCTTTTTTTACCCATAAGTCTGACAGTTTGACTTCTTCGGTGTGATATTTTTAGTTGCTTTTTCCCTGCTTTTGTTTATGCTTAGTCGCTTATGATATCATTATTATTATTTATTAAGCTGTTGTGTGTTTTTTTTTAGGCTTTAGATTTGGTTTATGCCCTTTTTTCAGTGCATTAGTTTCCACATTCTTCACCAGTGTGTATTTTTGTGTTTTGCTCCCGAATTTCTTCTGAACATTCTTTGATTATTGAATTGTTGGTAGTTAATGAACAAAGAAACTGGACACTAAAACTTGTCCAGATATTAAGAGAGCTATATATATATGTTTTTCTTTTTATTTTCCCAAGTCTTTAATAACAGTTCATGGTATTACTTGTTTTTCATTGGGTAAAATTTTCAATATTTAATTTCTTCATTTATTTATTTATTTATTACACTGTTCTCTATTTGAGGATCTGATGATTTTTTCAAATATTTTAAACTTTTTCTCTTTTGGCTTTTTCTGAGCTGGAACTGTGAGAAATTATTCTGTAGGATTGATATTATAACTGAGTATCCAGGTACATTTTTTATTATCAAAAGGGACACCTTAAAAAAGTAAAGAGCTTATAGTCTCATATTAATTTATGAGCATGTACTGTGTGTTTTGGTATTAATTAATTTAAGTTTGCTTACATTATTTGAAATTTTATTATGTATAAAGATGATCGATGAAAATACTGTTTACATTTTGTATTATTCTTATTACTGATATTTACTTAACGGTGAAGCCAAGTATTTTGTAAAGATAATAAAGTTAACCTTTATTAATTTTCGATATTGGTTTTAATAATATTTTGCGCACTGCAAAATACAATTTTTTTTTTCACTTTGCATTTGCTTCCCAATTCTATTTGTTGTGGTAACTATTTGCTTGAGTATATTTCTTTAATTATTTTTCATATTTCTTTTATTATTGCCTTTGGTTTCCATACTTCGATTGCATTTGCTTAAACTAGTTTAATTTTGAAAAATTTCCTTCCGGTATTCGTTTGCCTGTATAAAAATTGGATTGGTTTTCTTTTGGTTCTGTAATTATTTTAATAAATTTACAACAGACTTGGATGTATCATATCCCTTCATTTTTTTGCCGAGAGTTCAAAAAAAAAAAAAAAAAAAAAAAAAAAAAAAAAAAAAAAAAAAAAAAAAGCTCTTTCTCTGTTATGAAGTCGATAAAGTAACTTTTGAATAATCAACACGAAAGGGTGTTTTAAATTTAAGACTTGAAAGACCTGTTAGACGTTGCGAGAGTCCAAGTAGATTAATTACAGTCTCGTTGCCACTGATAAAAAGAACCCTAGAATGTCATTAAAATTACAGCCAGTTACGAAATGAATGATGGGGCGGAGGAACGGGGTAAAATCAGTAATCGTACGGGATTGATTACGATTTTTTTCGGGATCAGGGATCGAGATTGGGATCTGGATTTTGAATTTTTTATTACTGTATTGGCTTCAGCTGTCCACGGTCACTATATATTTACAATAGTGGCACACCCAGATCCACACGCTAAGAAGCTGCAGGGTTTTTTTTAAATTTCTTTTTATTATGTAATGATTATAAAACATGTGACATTATTGCATTTGGATTACTAACCCCGCAAGCGTAATTTGTGTTGTGCAATTTGGGATAGTAAAGCGGCTTATATATATATATATATATATATATATATATATATATATATAATATATATATATATATATATATATATATATATATATATATATATATATATATATATATATATATATATATATATATATATATATATATAGTGATGGCATCCGCATCCGCATCTTCGAAAATTCAACATCCGCACATCCGCATCCGCATCCGCACTTTCGGAAATTCAACATCCGCATCCGCACTTTCAAAAATTCAACATCCGCATCCGCACTTCTCCAAAATTCGACATCCGCATCCGCAAATTAGAAAATATGACATCCGATCCATCACTAATATATATATATATATATATATATATATATATATATATATATATATATATATATATATATATATATATATATATATATATATATATATATATATATATATATATATATATATATATATATATATATATATGTGCGAATTGTAGGTCAAGAGTGAGGGTGAAGAGAGAACTATCGGATTGGTTTAGCATAGGAGTGGGATTGAGACAGGGGTTTGTAATATCTCCATGTTATTTAATCTATTGATGAATGGTTTACTTAGAAAAATGGAGAGAGAAGGGAAGAGTATTACGTTGAGAAATATGGAGGGTGAATGTGAAGTGAATGTTTTACTTTTTGCAGATGATGCGGCATGTGTTGGTGGCAGAATCTGGAGAAAAGATGAGAATACTTGTGAGAGAGTTTGAAGGGAAATGTGCAAACACACGAGATTGAAATTCAATCCAGCGAAGAATAAAGTTATGAGGATTGGAGGTGGGGATGAGGAAATGTGGAGGGAGGAATTGGTTTGTAGAAGTGTGAGAATGGAAACTTGAGGAGGTGAATGAATTCAAATATCTAGTAATGTTGGGTGGAAGGTAAGGGTGGGACGGAAAAAGGAATAAAGAACAGAGTGGTAGAAGGAATGAAAGTATTGGGGGGCCTAAGAAAAGTATGGAAGAAAGGAAAAATTTCGAAAGAAATAAAGATAAGAATGTTTGAATGTATGTGTTCACCTTCTGTATTGTATGTGTGTGAAACATAGACGATAAGTGCTCGGTCGAGAAAAAGTTTCAATGTCTTTGAGATGAAAGATTTGAGAGCGATATATAAATTGAGAAGGATTGATAGGATTTGAAATGAAAGAAGGGTGTAATTAATAGAGAGGAGGAGGATGTGCTAAAATGGTTTGGACATGTGTGAAGAATGAAAGAGAACAGAATGGTTGGCAAGGTACGTACATCCGATGTAGATAGGGGAAGGGTAGGGGGAGGGGAAGGCCGAAGTGGAGATGGATGGATGGAGTGAGAGTGATTTTGATGGAAGGAATTTGAGTTTAGACGAGGGTAGAAGATTTGTGGAGACAGAGATGGAGGGAGGTGGTGAAAGCGTTGAAAGGTAAGAATAGTTATGTTTGTAAGGGAATTGTGGCGGGCACCACCTCACGAAAGTGGGAAAGGTGATAGTGATATATATATATATATATATATATATATATATATATATATATATATATATATATATATATATATATATATATATATATATATATATATATATATATATATATATATATATATAATTAACATCCGCATCCGCATCCTCATCAAAATTAACATCCGCATCCGCATCCGAACTTTTCTAAAATTCAACATCCGCATCCGCATCCGCACTTTCGAAAATTTAACATCCGCATCCGCACTTCTCCAAAATTCAACATCCGCATCCGCAAATTGGAAAATATGACATCCGATCCATCGCTAATATATATATATATATATATATATATATATATATATATATATATATATATATATATATATATATATATATCATTTACTCCTGCTAATGAGGATTCGAACCCTGACCTCTAAGATGGTAAGCCATTGCGTTAACCACTACACCACTGATGGTACAAAAAGGAATCACGTTGGAACTGCTACTGGTCAACCGCTATGTTAGACAACTCCAAAGGACTCCTCCGACCACACTCGGGCGTAGGATTAACAGGTCAGTTCTATCCTCAGAACCACAGGTCAATAATTAAATATAATTACCACATAAACCGTGGAATATAATTTGTATCATTTACCCCTGCTAATGAGGATTCGAACCCTGACCCTAAGATGGTAAGCCATTGCGTTAACCACTACACCACTGATGGTACAATAAGGAATAAGGTCAGGGTTCGAATCCTCATTAGCAGGAGTAAATGATACAAATTATATCTCGTCCAATTTGATAGAACTACAGCCGTGTTTCATAGCGGGAGATATTTCCATTTGACACCTCAAGACATTGTGGGGCGGGATGATATAGAACGTCAAAGGTCTTTTAACACTGTGACTTGAAGTGCTATAATTATAATATGTGGAGCATAAGATAGGAGGTCATCGAAGATGAACCAACAAAACTGGTCTAGGATACTACTGGAATAGGTACAACACAAAGTGAAAGTTGGCTGGAGAAGAAGGTGATTGCCCCTCCTAGCTTTCTTCCGGAACAACACAGCCTTGTTTTGGAGGGAGAAAATCGGAATCCATGCAATAAATGTAGTCATTTATTGATGAGTAATTGAATCTGACGTTCAAAGTGTGACACTCTGGCTTTAGATGTTCACTTGCAAAAAGCAAGCAACTGTGGACACCGACCTGAGGTACGCTTTAATCTAACATGAAGGGTCTGGATAAGACGGAAAAGCAGCGAATTCGGATAGATCTATCTGTCAACAGTTGGTAAATAAACTGTAGCATTTGGCCCTGAAACCCCAAAGATGAGGATACCAATACTATGCGTGACATCATATGCACTCTCGAGGTCGAAGAAACTACAGCCCAAAGTTATTTTTAGAAAAAGTCTCATGAATGTTATGATCGAAGTTTAGCAAAGAATGGCAATAATTGCGTGAGAAGCATCTGCCTAAGGCAAAACAGTGGGAGATGAAGGCTGGATTGTACACTATGAAAAAGAGAAGGTTTCGAATGCCTCCACCAATGATGGACTCTCCGGTGTGGAAAATATTTGTTGTGAAAGGACTGTCTCTTCGTGTTGAGGAGGATGAGGGGGAGGGGGAGTCAGCAAGTGAAAGAAGTATAATGACGGATAATCAATTTTAACTACAGAAGCTCGATACTTAACCCTTGCACGTTGGAAGCGAACTATCATCCAACCAGCATCCAAAAGGTTATCCAACGGTCTCAATTTGTGTTGTGTTTTTCCAGAGTCAGTGATCGATAAATTTTGCAGAAATTGGTCCTCAAGATCATGCAACTTTAACAGTATCCGTGAAGGAAGTCTTTGAATAATTTAATGGGGAATTTTGGTATGTTGTTAGAAGAAGCTTTTCCCGGTGACTGGGTCAGTGAGATTCGACGTGGGAGCTTCGAATTGGTACCCTCTTCCATTACTATCAAAAGACTGATTTTAGAAATTCTTGAATCCTGTAGGCTAGGATGTCTTTCGCCTCTCCTTTGCGACTAAATCTGATCGACATTAAAGGGAGAGCCCAGATGGCAATGCTGAGGCTGCTTTCATGTACGAGCTGACTTCTATCAGGCATAGGTACTCGCAATGTCAGTAAAGAAAGTGGTACTATGTCCAGGGTGGATTAATCCATCCTAAGAGATTTGAGTAGAAACGGAATAAGGTTTCTAGCCCAATTATGTGAATCCCAAATTCATTTGGTGAGGGAAAACATGACTCAATTTTCTCTACTGAGGTAGGTAATGAACTTTAACTTTTATTCTTTTATTAAGGGATATGATTAATAATTAACTAATTAATTAACAAACAAACAAATAAAAAATTGTAACAATTAATTAATAAGCTAGTGATCTAATTAACTAATAAACGAAAATGAAAAATAATAATTTAACAGTAAAAATACCGGGGTAGTACCAGCAGTATTTTTTAATACCAATACAGGGGTTTTATTAAGCAGTACTGCAGTATTTTTTTTGTTATACATCCTTTATAGTGGTAACGATAATCATTTTTTTTTAAAAACTATCCAGTTTTTTAGTTTCGAGTTCTTTTTGACTATGTATTATTTAATATCACGTTTGTAATTTAAGAATTCTCCTATGTCGATCATGTCTGCCAAGAAACTTTTTTAAGTATTAAAGAAGATTTCAAAATACCATGTTTATAATATTACTACTTTGCTATCAACAAAACTTTGCTTAGAATTCTATAAAAGTAACTGAATCATCATGTACATACACAGTTGACTTTTTCCTTTTTTGTCTTCTTATAATTGAAATTTGAATGTCACTAGTTTTAATTCTAGTCTACAATTAAATAAATCCATTCAAGTTATGCACTTGAAGAGCATTAAGCATCTCAAAATAGTACTATCAGAAAACAAACTCTTATTTTAATAGAAAGAAAAGTTGAAAAAATTTTTTCTAGAAAAATCTTTCACATGAAAATTAAAAGTAATTCTAGTTCTTTTTCTTCAGTAAAAGTAATTCGACTTCAAATTATGATTCTAAAAAGTGACCTGCTTTTTAACACAGAATTTTAGTACATTTCAAATAAAAATGGACCTTTAAATATATATGATATATATTATTAGCTAAATTGGTCTGTAGGTCGGCGCATCAAATATGAAGACAGTAGTGCAATTGTTAAACAAAATAAAGATTTGTCCACAAGTGCATAATCCTCCTCAATTGAGGATATGTATGTATGTATGTATGTATGTATGTATGTATGTATGCATGTACGTGCGCGTGTGCGTATAGCTTCAGAAAATAGGAAATAACTGTGCACTCAACTCTAGTTTCATGAATGAATGTCTTTGATTATAATTATAAGTAAAAGTCTTGAAATTACCTGGTATTACATAAATCTGCCTTGTATAGAGTCCACCTCCACCATCAACTTTTAAAATCGCACCAGTAATGAATGATGCTCCAGGTGATAAAAGGAATGTAACAGAACTTGCAACCTTAAAGAAATGAAAAAAAAAGAAATATAATAACATGAATGATAGTTTAATAAACTTTAAACAATGCTATTACTACAAAAAAAACTTATAATTCTACTATGCAATACACGAAGAATTACAAATGTAAAAGATGTAATCTGTAAGACTAAAAAACAAAAACGTAATCAAGGATTGAAGTCAAAAAATAAGCTAAGAGCACAAGGCTTTTGTACAAAATCTGTTCTGAAAGTCATGTTTAAAATATTGTCCTGTTAGAAAGAGATTCGTGTGCAAAACATACACACACGTTACATTTTTTTTCACAGGTTCAACAGATCTACAGAATAGGACAGCGAGGTTATAAAATAAGTTTTAAAATAATTTTATATTTATATTTATATATATATATATATATTATATTTATATTGTTAGAACGATCGAACAGTTAAACTATTGCTTAGCGTGAGAAATTTCCATGAATTCGTGATCGCAAAACACACTAATTCAAACACTGATTTATTATGCTAAAGAGAGAGAGAGAGAGAGAGAGAGATCATTTTGAATATATATATATATATATATATATATATATATATATATATATATATATATATATATATATATATATATATATATATATATATATATATATATATATATATATATATATATATATATATATATATATATATATATATATAAGGGATGGGCAGGATATTCGGTTACGATCCGGTTATCCAGTCTTTTTTCCAGTATCCGGCTGGATATCAGGTAAAAATAAAATCCTTAATTATAAGAAAGAAATTTTCAAATTGTTAAAGTATTAAATATCTTTGTTTACTGTTTTTCATTTATTTTGTTTTTTCAACTCAATTCTATATTAAAACTCTGAAATATCTTCGGCTATTCATGTTGCATAAATGCAGTTATGCATTCAAAAATTTATTAACATTACAAACATGGAACTAATTTATTTCACACACACACACGCACACGCACACGCACACGCACACGCAAACGCACGCACGCACGCACGCACACACACACACAAATATATATAATATATATATATATATATATATATATATATATATATATATATATATATATATATATATATATATATATATATATATATATATATATATATATATTGTTACAAATCACCCAGGATTATGAGGGAGAGGGACTGCTAATAGTGGGAATATCAAAAATCCTTTTTAGTTGATTAAAAAACTTTACTGCTGTTATATTTTTCGGAAGAGCAAGAAAATTTCCCATTTGCAAGTGCAGAATAAAACAAGCAATCCCTTCTCTTGAAAATAAGTAACGTCACTTACCTTGTTTATTATCTATTCATTTATGGAAGTTACTAATGATTTATATTATTCCTTGCTTTCATAATGGATAATTGAAAAAAAAAAAAAACAATCTGAATTGGATAACGTCAAGACATCTGTGTGGAAATAGGTCGATTTGAAGTACTGAATCACATACAGCTTATACGTAGTTAGTAGTCCTTCTTTCCTCTGTTGAGTCTTGGGTGATTGTAATTTTAAAGTAAAATATACAGTAATCTTTAATAATTAAATAATTAATCAATAAGAGTTATTATTTTGTGATAATACGAATATTTATATAAAATCTAAAGGTATTCCTATTTTCCTATTTCAAATACTTTCAGGAATCCAAAAGGCAGTTAATACAATCTTTTTCCTTTTGGAATTTCTGGTTTACAAGTCACCGTTCTGTGCCTTAAATGCTTCACATCTGGATGGTGAAATTAATTTAAATTTGATTTGGAACAAGGTTTTACATCAAGATTTGACTATTTGTAAATAAAAATTTAAACTTTTAAGTTTCTTCTTCTTATAACTATAGAACCAAATATTAAATCGAACTTACTAAACCTAACAAACCTTGGTTTAACTCTGCTTGTTCTCGTGCTATTCGTCCCAGGAATGCAGTTTTCAGGGCTTGCCATCGTCTTTAAACTCCAGAAATTCATGCAACTTATATATAATAAAACTTATATATAAATCTATTCTCCGCAACACTAAAAACTCATATATCTGTAGAAAATTCAATAATCTTTCTAATTCCTCTTCTTCACGCCCTTTCTGGCATTTTGCAAAAAAAATGTCAACTCTAACTTTGCTTCTTCCTTTTTTTCCCTCCTCTGGTATCTTCTGACAGCACAACTGCCGTTTTGTCTTCTAAAGCCGAACTTCGCTCAAACTTTTGCTACTAATTTAACTTTAAGCGATTCCAGATATAATCCTCCTCCTTCAACTCCCCGCTCTCTATGAGCTTAACACATAGAAGGCGCATAGTCTTGATGATATACCTCCCGTGGTTCTCAAAACTTGTGCTTCTGAGCTTGCACCCTGCCTTGGTAAATTATTTCGCCTCTGTATTTCTACTCAAACCTTCCCTTCTTGCTGTAAACGTGTGCTTATGTGATGCTACCAACGTTCATAACTGATTTCAATTTGTGAGACGCCCCTCCCAACAGCACTTAATCGACGCAACTTCCTGTTCTCTCTGAGCTTAACACATAGAAGGCGTATAGTCCTGATGATATAACTCCAGAGGTTCTCAAGCTTGTGCTTCTGAGCTTGCACCCTGCCTTGGTAAACTATTTCGTCTCTGTATTTCTACTCAAACCTTCCCTTCTTGCTGTAAACGTGTGCTTATATGATGACTCCACCGTTCATAACTAATTTCAATTTGTGAGACGCCCCTCTCAATAGCACTTAATCGACACAAGGAGGGTAGCCTTAGAGCAAATAACTTCTGATCTTTCTCGTATTTCAAATTAGAGCAGAGAAAACAGTAGTTTTCAGTGTCTCAAAAAAAAAGTTACTCTATCTACTCAACACAACTTTCCACACAACTATGATATCATCGAAAACATAACTCAAATTTTCGTTTGTCCTTAATATTCTCGTATTTTCCCCTCATCTTTCTTGGAAAGACAACATTACTACTCCTTCTAACCAAGCTTCTAATTCTAAGATGTTGGATGTTCTGAGGCGCCTTCGTAATTTCTTCACTCCACTCTAGTTTCTTTCTCTTTATATGTGAATTGATCGCCATTGTATGGGGTACGCCTCACATATCTGGGGGGGATTCCAGTCAAACAGCTCTCCTGGAAAGATGAAGTTTATGGCTTTTCGTCTGATCAACTCTTCTGCTCTCTCTAATTCACTAACGTCTCATTCTGCCCGTCGAAATTTTGTGTCACTTTCTCTATACTGTCGCTATTAGAACGAACACTGCCCTTCTGAACTCTTCCGTCGCATACATCTTCCAGTCTCTTTCTTTGTCGAACTCTCTGACTCCAGATTAAACCATTATAGTGAATCTTACATGTACTTTATCGGTACTGCTGACTAAGGGATGACAGAGTATTTTTTTAACTCCGAAATATCACAAGGCATTGGAAAAAAAAGAAAAAAGGAAGAATGAAAAATTCTGGAACATAGACACGAGGTGAGAGTGCAATAGATTTATTGAAAATCAAGAAGAGCAGGTCCTTCTTATAGTAATAGCATCTCTTAGTCAGCTGACGACTAATATTTTTTTATTTATTTAAGTATTTCTGAAGTTGAATATCTGCTTATTGAACTGCTTGTAGTCAATTATGCACTGAAATAAAACAAATACCTTATTTACTGAAATATAAAAAATAGTAGCCAGTGAATAAGTTCTCTATCTAAAAATTTTGCTGGGGTAAAAACTGCGGTAGGCAGTACTTCATTGCAGGATGCTTCAGGGAATGCTTTGTCACAGTTTCTTGACCTCCATGTTGGAGTGTAGAACTTGTTGCTGATATTACATCTATATTATCTTCAGGAATAGGAGTGGGTAAATTCGGTGAACATTCAGCGGGCTTTTGAGTATTATTTCTACTCAGAAAATCAGGAAGAATATTTTCTTCAGATTTAATATTATGGAGGAGGTATGCGACGAGAAAGTTCAGAAGAGAAGTGTCCATTGTAATAGCGATAGTATAGAGAGAGTGACGCAACAATTCGACGGACAGAAAGAGATTGGAGAGAATCAGTGAGAGCAGGAGAGTTGATAAGACGAAAAGCCCTAGACTCCACCTTTTCCAGGAGAGCTGTGTGAGTGGAACCACCCCAGATGTGTGACGCATACTCTATGCAGGGGCGAACAACACCCCTATACAGAGCAAGCAACTGGGGTGGAGTGAAGAAATACTGAAGGCGCCTCAGAACACCCAACCTCTTAGAAGCTTGTTTAGAAAGAGAGGTAATGTGATCTTTCCAAGAAAGATCACGAGAAAAGGAAACACCAAGAATATTAAGGAGAGATGAAGGTTTGAATTATGTGTTTTCGAAGAAGATATCATAGTTATGTGGAAGACTGTGTCAAATAGAGAGATGGAGGAATTGAGTTTTTGAAGCATTGAAAAAAGCAATGCTTTTCAGAGAGAAGGGAAAGGAGATCACCAGTAGAGCGTTTCTTACGAAAGCCATACTGACGATCAGAGATAAGATTAGAAGAATTGAGGTGTTTCCAAACCTTCCTGTTAAGGATAGATTCAAAAACTTTAGAAAGAACGGAGGTTAAAGAAATGGGAAGATAGTTAGAGGGTTGAGAGGGATCCCCCTTCTTCGGCATAGGCTGAATGAGCGCACGTTTCCAGCAAGAAGGGAAGGTTGAAGTAGAAAGACATAGACGAAAAAGTTTACCAAGGCAGGGTGCAAGCTCGGAAGCACAAGTTTTGAGAACCACAGGAGGGATACCGTCAGGACCGTACGCCTTCGTAGTGTTAAGCTCAGAGAGAGCAGAAATGACATCTTTAGAAGAAATTATAATTCTAGGCATAAATGAGTTGGAGGGGGTTGAAGGAGAAGGAACAGCTCCGGAATTGTCTAAGGTTGAATTAGAAGCAAAGGTTTGAGCGAAGAGTTCAGCTTTAGAAGAAGGCAAAACGGCAGTTGTACCGTCAGAAGATACTAGAGGAGGGAAAGAGGAAGAAGCAAAGTTAGAGTTGACATTTTTTGCAAAATGCCAGAAAGAAAGTGAAGAAAAAGAACAAGAAAGATTGTTGCATTTTAAACGGAGAAAGGAGTTTTTAGTGTTACGAAGGATAGATTTTGCACGATTCCGGGATGAAATATAAGTTGCATGAGTTTCAGGAGTTTGAAGACGACGGTAATCCTCGAAGGCAGCATCCCTGTGGCGGATAGCACGAGAACAAGCAGAGTTAAACCAAGGTTTGTTAGGTTTAGTAGAAGGGAAAGAAAATGGAATGTACGCCTCCATGCCAGAGAGAATCATCTCGGTTATGCGCTCTGCACACTCAGAGGGACCCCTCCCACGGAAACAGTAATCATTCCATGGAAAATCAGAGAAGTACAACCGCAAGTCGGACTAGTTAGGGGCACCAAAATGCCAAAAACGTCTCCTCGCCGAAGGCGGGGGCCGTTCTTGCGGAAGACTTGAAGAGACAGGACAAGATACAGAGATAAGAAGGTGATCGGATGAACCCAGAGGAGGAAATAGTTTAACAGTGTAAGGAGAAGGATATGAAGTTAGGAAAAGATCAAGTATGTTGGTTTCATCACCAAGGCGATCAGGGATACGGGTAAGGAGATGCACCAACTGCTCAAGGTTGTTCTGGATTGAAAATTGGAAGGCGAGTTCACCAGCTGGATCGTGAGAACTAGATGAAAGCCATTGGCGGTGGTGAACATTGAAATCACCTAATATGATGATTTCAGAGAAAGAAGAAGAAGAAAGAATGTGTTCTATTTTGGAGTTAAGATAGTCAAAGAATTTTTTATAGTCTGTAGAGTTAGGAAATAAGTAGACAGAACAGATAAATTTAGTTGTAGAGTTTCAAGAAAGTTTGAGCCATAGAGTAGAGAATTCAGAAGACTCCAAAGTAGAGACACGAGAACAGACAACATCGTTGCGCACATATGCGCAACATCCGCCATTGGCTGAAAATTGAGGATAGAGACAGTAGGAGGAAACAGAGTAGGGCTTGCTGTCAGAGCACTCAGACACCTGAGTTTTGGTTAAAAATAAGAGATGAGGTCTAGAAGAAGAGAGGTGGTGTTCGACAAAGTGGAAATTAGTAAAGAGACCACGAATGTTGCAGAAGTTAATGAAAAAGAAGATCGTGCACCAGGGCAATTCGGCATAGAGGTCTTGGTGGCGCCAACCCCATCACCGGAGGCCACTAACTCTCAAGTGGTGATGGGGGAAGGAGTGGATGAGGGGCATTCTTTGGATGCCACCCTTCGTAGCATCTCCGAGGCAGTTCTATGTTTCGCCATTTCTTGTTGTTGTTATTTTAAAGGTAATGTAGGAGTAAGTGCTTGTAAATTTATAGGAACGTGAGAAGAGAGTTGAGGGAAGGAGAAGTGGGAGCATAGACACTCCCATGTGGGACGAGGGCACACTAGAGACCCTCTGAGAAGGTGAAACGCGAAAAGGAACGAACCAAAGGGCAACGGAGTGAAACGGGATGGTCTAGCCCACCCTATCACACCGCGGTTAAGCCCAATGGGGGGTACTTTCATCGCTTCGGACGGCGCTACGTCCCCCCCCTAGACTTACCAAAGCCTATAAACTAAAACACTTAGACCTTATTTTAAGACTTAAAATAATTAGGCTACAAAAAAATTTTTTTCGAACGCCTTAGTATATTGAACGTACCAATTGAATTTTATTTATGTTCAAATCATTCTGCGGTTACCAACTCTGTCCTTCAACAAAAAATCTCCTATTATTTAATCATCCAATATATACAATCGGCTTTCTTTTGGGTGTAATTACATTAACAATGAAATATTCTGTCTGAATTAAAAACTAAAAAGCCATATTTATTAAAATTTAGTAAACTATGTACAATGTGCTTCTGAACACGTGTGTCGGTGAAAGTTTCTTCGTTTGGTCTCAGCATACAGTACATTCGTCCTGATTTCAAATCTACATATCAAATAGCGCGGGATCGAGGACACGGAAACTATGCTCAACTTATATTATTATATATATATATATATATATATATATATATATATATATATATATATATATATATAATAGGTACATGCGTTATGGATTGTTCTTGAGCTGAACTATATTTTTGGATGGGATTTTTTTTTTTTTTTTTTTTTTTTTTTTTTTTTTTTTTTTTTTTTTTCACATCTCACGGGCATTGCCCTATTCGAGGAGAGGAACTTCTAGGTAGCATATACCTAGGATCCCGAAGTGGGATCGAACCGGCGCCCTCAAGCACGTGAACAAACAAGCAAACAAACGTGATTTAAACAAGCCCACAATAGATTTTACTCAATAGGTTACAAAAGAAGGAGTAATAATGACAGGAACATCACAGGATATTTTCGGATATGGTCAGCTGAAGTGTGAAAGCCACAACCAGAAAGCAAACAGCTGGAGTCTGAGGGAGATAGCTGTAGCTGGGGGAAAACTGGTGTCCAAGCAGCAAGTCCCAAGTTAAAAATGAATAATGTGCTGTATATAAAGTGCAATTGCTGAGAAGACAATAGCATGCAAGTAAAACTGTATGATGAGAAATTCACTTTATAAAGAATATTAAATAGCAAAGTTGTCACTTCTAGGCTGGCTTAAGCTTTTCCTCACTTTTTTAGAAAATGGAGCAGTGTCCAGATTTCTCTGGCCAAGATCATAGTATCTATCATTAGGGAGTATTTGGACAAGACGGTTACAGGATTCCCCTCCGAGATCATGCAGAATAGCTTGTCTTTGGAACCTAACAGGAAAACGAACTTTTCTGCCAGATCGTGTCCGTCCGACACTGGAAGAACTCGGAGAATACCACCAGATTTCTCCTCCAAAGATCATTAAGGCTTATTTGGACAGGACAACTACATATATATATATATATATATATATATATATATATATATATATATATATATATATATATATATATATATATATATATATATATATATATATATATATATATATATATATATACAGGCATATCCCATGCCTTTACTTGAGATTACATTTGATTAGTTGCATGGACTTCTGAAATCTATGAACGTTAGAAAGGCAAGAGGCCTGGATGGCATTCATCCCTGAATTTTAAAAGAGTGCGCTTCTGGGCTGTCTCAGTCCCTCGTTCAACTTTTCTCTCTATGTAATAATACTATTAATTTCCCTCAGTGTTGTAAGCGCGCATTAGTCCAACCTATTCCGAAGAAAGGTAACTGCTCTGATCCTTCTAAATATCGCTCTATAGCTCTCACTTGTATTTTGTCTAAGATCATTGAAACCCTTCCCAAGTCTCATTTCTCAGATCATCTGAAATCCCATTCTCTTCTTTCTGATCATCAGTAGGACTTTCGACGTTCGAGGTCTACCAGTGATATATTTTCCTATCTTACAGATTTATGGTCTTCTGCCCTTAGGAACCAGGGAGAGACTTGTGTGTTGGCATTTGACTTTTTTAAGGTATTTGACCGGGTACGGCATGCGTCAATGATTTCCAAGCTCCACTCCTTTGGGTTTCTTCCTTCTATTTGCTTTCTTATGTCTATCTTTCTTTATAATCGTTCCATTTCGACTGCTATTGATAGGGCTACTTCTTCATTTCCTATCAATAGTGGTGCTCCTCAAGGTTCTGTTTTGTCTCTTATTCTATTCCTACTTTTCATTAAAGATTTCAGTTGCTCATCTAACCCAATCCATTTATATGCTGATGACTCGACCCTGCATTCTTCTACTCATTTCAAATCTCCTCCCTCTTTTGCACCTAGAGTTGTCTCTCGTCTTCATCTTTCAAATTACATTCTTGCTTATCTGAATAAAATTTCCAGGTGTGATCCTCTCAACCTTGTGAAATTCAATTCTTTTAAAACTCAACTTCTTAAAATCTTCCTCTTAAAGATACCTCCCAACTTTTCTATTTCTTTCGATGGTTCTCAAGAGTCTCCTATTGACTGTATAAACATCCATAGCTTTCACATAAACAAAAAATGTCTTGGAAATTTCACATGATAATCGTTTCTAGGGGTGCCTCAAAGAAGCTGAGTTCTGCTTAGACTGCGAGAATATTTTTACTTCTTCGCATTTACTCCAATTATACAATGTCCTCATCCTCCCTAGTAAGGAGTACTGCTCTCATATCTGGGGTGGCTAAGGTTTCACCCGTCTTTTGGATAGGGTTGAGTCAAAGGCTAAAAGACTTTTAAATTGTTCCACTCTTTCTAATTCACTTGACTCTTCATCTCTGAAACGTGACGTTGGTTCCTTGTCTCTACTCTATAGGTACTACAGCTGCAAATGCTCGAGGGAACTGTACACTCAAATACCTCTGCCTTTACGACGCCCTCGTAGCACAAGGGTACCATGTCTCCACAAATTTTGTGTGGACAAAGGCAACTCCAGGCTTGCCCACTGTGATGTTTCCTTCTTTCCAGCCAGCTCTGTTTTGTGTAATTCTCTCCCATCTTCTGTGTTTCCTACCCAATTTAATCTCAATTACTTTAAAGCTCACGTCTGTAATCACCTACAAAATTTGCTTTAGGTGGGACTTGTAGGACTTTTCTTATTCTCGTATTGATCTAACATCCCCTCTTCGAATAGTGCTTTGCCCATCCGTTAGCGGTGGTGTTGTGTAAAAAAAGAATATATATATATATATATATATATATATATATATATATATATATATATATATATATATATATATATATATATATATATATATATATATATATAAACTCTGAAAGTGTATGCTACAAAAATATAAGACTAAAAAATCCAATTTTCATTTGCTTTCGAATTACAGCATTCCGAAGGTTTCACCCGTGATGCGTGACTCGTTAAAGGAGGCTAACAGAAGTTTATTTGAAAAGTAAAAAGTATATCCATTTTACAATACAGTTACCAATTAACTAGCTAGAAGAAAGGAAAATCAGTTATTGGGTTCCCTTCATTGGCCAAAAAACACCTAAGTGCTCCACTCTCTTCAGAAATTAATGAACGCTTTTTCAGTACAACAGGGAATATATATGAAGTGACCAGAAGCAGATTAAAACCAGAACATAGTAAAGAATAAGAATTTATCCACTGCAACTATGGAAAGTATTTTTAATAAGTAAAACAATTCAACATTTGCAATGAGAGTCAATTAATAATTTAACTACTTTTCATATGCTTGTTAGTTATTAATTATTTACTACTTGACCTTTTTTTTTT
The DNA here is from genome assembly GCA_009176605.1 of Armadillidium nasatum. Classification (NCBI taxonomy): domain Eukaryota; kingdom Metazoa; phylum Arthropoda; class Malacostraca; order Isopoda; family Armadillidiidae; genus Armadillidium; species Armadillidium nasatum. Next base: position 32,252 of record SEYY01000285.1, read on the forward strand.
TTTGGGTAATTTGTTAACATATTTGTTATAAAATTCATTTCATTTACATCCTAAGTGCAAAGAATATGATTTAAATTCAAAATATCCATTTTAAGAATAAGCAGCAGCAATTAAGACATTCGGTATGCCAGCTAAGTAATCTGCTTCGGCAACTTGACGAATTAATCGGCATCCCGAAGCCGAAGTTTCAGTACATCCCTAAAAGTTATCCTTTTGTAACTTTTAATAATTAGAAAAGATGTTAGAAAATAAGATGAAACCTTTGAAAACTCTAAAATTAAAAAGGGACTGTGGATATGAAAATCCATTCACTATATATATATATATATATATATATATATATATATATATATATATATATATATATATATATATATATATATATATATATATATATATATATATATATATATATATATATATATATATATATATATATATATATATATATATATATATATATATATATATATATATATATATATATATATATATATATATATATATATATATATATATATATATATATATATATATATATATATATATATATATATATATATATATATATATATATATATATATATATATATATGTAAACGCTCTACCAGTGATCTTCTTTAACTTCTCTGTGACTCTTGGTTCTCCGCTCTTCGGCATTTTAATGAATCCTTTATTTTCGAGCTGACATATGGAAAGCCTTCGATAGAGTCTGGCACAAAACTCTGATTTCTAAACATCCCTCTTTCGGTATCTATCCATCTCTCTGTGATATTTTTTCTAATTTCCTCTCTGGTCGTTCTATAGCAGCTGAAGAAGACGGCCAACGTTCTTAATATAAATCTATTAATAGTGGTGTTCCTCAGAGTTCTGTTATATTACCAACACTTTTTCTACTTTTCATTAATGATCTTCTTTCTATTACTTCATATCCTATCCACTCCTATGCTGATGACTCCACACTTCATTACTCCTTTCAGTTTGAAAGACGTCCATCCCAACAGCAGTTAATAAACACGAGAAGAGTAGCCTTGGAGCATTTAACTTCTGATATTTCACGTATTTCAAATTGGGGCAGAGAAAACATTGTCGTTTTCAATGCCTTAAAAATCTCAGTTCCTCCATCTCTCCACTCGACACAATCTTCCACACAACTATGATATCTTCTTCGAAACCACACAACTCAAACCTTCATCTGTTCTTAATATTATCGGTGTATCTTTTTCTCGTGATCTTTCTTGGATATATATATATATATATATATATATATATATATATATATATATATATATATATATATATATATATATATATATATATATATATATATATATATATATTATATATATATATATTCACAATACACTGACATAATATTCAAATGAAACTTAAAAAAAGATTTGAGTTCTTGATACCATTTCTAAATATTTCAGAAACTGAAGGCCCCATATATCCAGCTGACACCTCTGGAGGAGAAGTTGGGACAAACCTTGGATAGCTGGGCTGCAGTAAATGTTCACCACAGTACCCCTCTCACTAGGAATCTGTTTCCGTGTGAATACCAGGATGTCTGGGTGGACTTGTTTATTAAGTATAATACCCAATTAGCCAACTCAGCAGACGTAGAGAGGTTGTTTAGTCAAGGCTCTGACATTTTAGGACCATAGAGGGCAGCAATTTTGAAAAATTTATCTTTATGAAAGGAAAATATGACCCTGTTCAGAATATAAGAGGAGAGCTACGAGGAGGAAGAGATCATAGATGATTGAATAAATAAGATTAAAATCTTTCTCATTTTTTGTTATATATTTGCATCTTTCAAATAAAATATAAAAATAATTCATCTTTACATATTTGCGCTTTAAAAAAAATTTTGATTTGCGGACATATGCGCTTTTGCATTTGCGGACTAAATTTTTGAAAAAATGTGCGCTTTTGCGCTTGCACTTAAGTTTTTCCAATTTGCGCTTTTGCGTTTGCGCTCTAAAGTTTAAAATTTGTGCGCCCACCTCTGATATATATATATATATATATATTATATATATATATATATATATATATATATATATATATATATATATATATATATATATATATATATATATATATATATATATATATTATACCTCTTGTGTTGTGCCCAATCTTTTCATTGGAATTTCTGGAATAAGTTCTTTAAATTGTAAACCTTCATAATTACTTTGAGCAGTTGGAGAATATATATTACTTCCAGGAGCTACAACATTAACTCTCACTCCATTTTCAGCCCACTCTAAAGCCAAAGTCTGTAAAAATAATAATAGCTAAAAATGTAATGCAATTAAGATAAATGAGAACTTTATAAACAGAAAAAAAAAAAAAAATCAAATAAATGATAATAATAAGTCACCGTTGACATCAAATGTAAAAAATACGAATTTGTATTTTAATTAAAGGATTGGGTATATTCCAGAACAAGAAATGAATGTATTTATATTTTTGAAAATCTTGTTTTTGATTCCTATATAATCTTGATATTAAATCTAAAGACAAATTTTCACTAAAAAAAAATTTTTTTAAACAAAACTAATTTACCCAGGTCTTATATGCCAAACATATATAAGACCAGGTATGAACTATAGAAGTGATTTCAAATTGCCTGCTTTACTTTTTGTGTTTTAAGATCCCAATCCAATGAGTTGGCACAAATATAATAAAGAGAGAACACAAACTTCAGGTCATATGGACCTATTTGTGAGTCCGACAAAATACAACCTTTTAAATGTTACAATGAAGTAATTGTCATGGTCAACAGAATTTTTAAATGTAGCTCACATAAGTGACATTCATTTTTCACAAAACTCTAGTTTTTTGTAAAATGTGAAAATTTTTTACAGAACATAATACAAATTGATTATTAAATTTTATGTTTCTTATTCAGATATTTATTTATTTTACCTAATTTGAAATTTAATTTGCTTTTTAGTCAAATGTGGCAAGAACACAATCTAAAATCCTTCTGATATATTTTATTATAAATGCAACCCTGATATTTTTACAAATATATGCAAAAAAAATCAAAAACTTGATCAAAAACCTTTACTCCCTTGATCAAATCCATCCTTTGAATTCAAAAGTGGAAATCAATACATAGAATGGGCATCGCATATACGTTGAACTACATGGTGCAATACATTATCCAAATGGTCTAAAAGAAAACTGAAGAATTTAAAACCTGAGGTGGCGATGGTTTGGCGTAAATCACAGAAATATAAAACTGATTACTTCTATATAGTTTTAGTTGTTCTCAAGAAGAATGTATACGACTAGTGAGTTCAAAGGAGCAGTGTCCATTGTAATAGTCACAGTATATGGAAATTGATGCAAAATTTTAATAACTAAAAAGAAATTAGAAAGAGCTAGTGAGAGGAGAAGAGCCAACAAGTTGAAATATCCTAGACTTCCATCTTATCTAGGTGGGCAGTATGAGTGGAACCACCATAGATAAGAGATACATAATCCATATAATGGCCAACAATGTCCCAATACAGAACTTACACCTGGGGTATTTGATGTTCCAAAAGAGCCTTGCAACACCCAACCTCTTAGAAGCTTGTTTAGTGAAAGATCAAAGAAAAGAAACCACCAAGAAAATAAAGAACGTGAAAAGGCTTAAGTTATGTATTTTCGGAGGTGTTATAGTTGTGTGGAGATTACGTCAAGTAGAAAGATGGAGAAACTGGTTTTTTGAGGCAATTGTAAAAATCAGTTTTTCTTTGCCTCAACCAGATATATGAGAAAGATCAGGGGTCAGTTATTCCAAGGCCATCCTCTGAGCATTAACTATTGCTACTAATTGGTTTGTTTTTCTAAATGAAAGTAGTAATAAAGGGTGGAGTCATAAGCATAAGTGTGAATATGCGAAGTAATGACAAACAGATCATTAGTGAAATATAGAAAAAGAAGTTGGGAATAGAACAGACCCCTGATAAACACCACTAAATTAACAAATTTAAAGATTAAATGGTGGCATCCTAAATAAGCTGCTATAAAGTCGTTGGACAGCAAAGCAGAGGTCACACAGAGCTTGATTCCAAAAGAGTTAAGATTAGAGATCAAAATTTTATGCCAGACTCAATAGAAAGTTTTTGAAATGTCTTGCTCCATTGTTAAATATTCATCAAAATGTCGAAGAGCAGGGAATCAAGAATCAGAAAGAAATTAAAGAAGATGGCTATCTAAGATGAGATTAGATGATTTAACATGTTTCTAAATTTTCCTTTCAAATGTAGTTTAAAATTTTTTGGCGTGACCAGGGGTTAAAAAGATAGGACGTCAGTAAGAGAATCGAGAATGGTCTCCTCTTTTTTGACAGTCAAATGAGCAAATGTTTCTATCAGGGTGGAGAAGTTGAACTTGATAGGCAGATAAAAAACAGCTTACCAAGGCAGCGTGCAAGTTAAGAAGCACAAATTATTGGAATGAATCCTGTTTCGACCATGAAGATGCATCTGTGTTTGCCGAAAAGGTAGGGGCCGTAATCGCCGATGGGATGAGCAGGTTCATTCCATCTTCAAATAAATCTTTTTCTCCTCAAAACCCCTTGGTTCGATGGTACTTGCTCTCGTGCTATTCATGAAGTGCTTAACGTGCTTGGAAAAACTTTAATTCTCATATCACTCTTGCTAATTGTCATTCATCTCAGAATCGTTGTAGGGATATTATTCGATGGGCCAAGCGTACTTTCACTAGGATGTGCGCTGACCTACTTGGCTCTCCTACTGATAAAACTTTCTGACCTCTAGCCAAAAACATCTCTAACAACTTCTGTAAATCTGCCTTTCCTCCTCTTATTCGTACTGACGGCTCTGTTGCTAACACTCCTGAAGGGGAGGGTCCAATTCCAAAAAAATTTAATTCTCAACCCACTACACTGAAATTTGTAGGGTCTATGTAATTCAGCGTGCTGAAAAAAACTCGATTTTTGGTGTTCTTTTGTATCTATAACGGTTTAAAAGTTTTTTTTTTTTTTAAATTTTCCCCTTTATTAAGTGAATGGTGGGGCCAAACCAGGGGTTGAAATCATCTGAAAATTTAATTATGCATTTAGAAATCTATTAGCTAAAAGATACAATGTCAAAAAAGACGACCTCCATGGTTTGAATGCAAAAGATATTTCATTCTTTATTACAGCTGACTCTATAGCAATGTTATCAAGATTTATAATTAATGCAAATTTTCTGAACAACCCGTCTACTTGGAAAGAGGATGAGAACTTGAAGCGTACGTACGATGGAACCATTGAAATGTATTGTAGTGGTTAACGATATAGCTGAGAGAGGAGTGAAGCTATTCAAGAATATCAGAACAATTTAGGCAAGGACGAAACAGAAACAATAGATAGTTTAGATTGTTCGTGAATACAGAAAAAAGAATCCAAAATCTACTAAAACTACTCTATTGAAGAAGTGAAATCCAAATATCTTTGATACCTGCGATAAAACAGTTTCGTAATGTAATAAAGGTGTTTAAAAAACATGATAATTAATGTGAAATGTGGAACTTTGGTGCCCCTGGGGGTCCTCTTAATATAGTCCAATTCTGCCAAATTTTTCCATAGAGAAGCTTTCTATCTAGAGGAACAAAAATAGGAGTTGGGAGCAACAATTGTTGAAAGATAAAAATTAAGGGCCACTCTAATATATATATATATATATATATATATATATATATATATATATATATATATATATATATATATATATATATATATATATATATATATATATATATATATATATATATATATATATATATATATATATATATATATATATATATATATAGGCTAGACTGCAGTTTGATCTCGTTAAATATTTCAAAAACTACTAAACGTACGTTAAAAAGGATAAAATTTTTGGAATCCTTGAAGAATTTTGATAAAGAAAAATTGGGAATTAGAAAAAAAACTTATAATAATTTTAATAAGTACGTACTTTATTGTTTTTTCATACGTTTCACGACATCGTAGGTCTGGCAGGGTCTCTTTTTCTGAGATAAAATTTGGCGAAATTGGAGTAAAATAAATTTCGCGATTAAGTAAGAAAATTGTAAAACATGTGAAATATATATATATATATATATATATATATATATATATATATATATATATATATATATATATATATATATATATATATATATATATATATATATATATATATATATATATATATATATATATTGTAATACAGCAATAGGCTTGTATCCATCTATCAGTTAGGCCTGTATACCACGGCAATCTTCGGTCGTTCAGGTTAAATAAGTCGAATTAGGTTCGCTAAAAAACTAAATAATAATAATAATTTTCCTCAATTATCGTACACAAACAATTTTTTTTTTATTTTTTTTTATTTAACTTATTTTCACATCTTTTATAATTTTCCTTATCAAAATTCTTCAAGGATTCCAAAAATGTTATCCTTTTTAACGTACGTTTATTAATTTTTGAAATATTTAACGAGATCAAAGTGCAGTCTGACCATATATATATATATATATATATATATATATATATATATATATATATATATATATATATATATATATATATATATATATATATATATATATATATATATATATATATATATATATATATATATATATATATATATATATATATATATTTAAGTGAACTTTTAATATTTATTTATAAAGGTAATAATATCGTTTCCAATTTTTTTTTCTCAAGAAAGTGTTTACCGAGCATTTGTTCACTAAATTGTGTTCTTTGTATTTTTTTTTATCTGGTATCACTTCCTAGGCACATATATTTTATTGCTAAACTGTATACATAATTTTTTCATTATTATAATGTACTTTCGTAATTAATAAAATGTAATTTAAACTTTTTGTCAATTAGAAGTGTTTCCTAAAAGTATCTACTTTTATTTTTGAAAGAAATTCATGACTGGCGACACAGGTGTTATTCTTGACAAAACATCAGTGTTGTTGTTCCAAAACAAGGGGTAAAGGAGCAAAAATGATGAACATTTTTCTGTAAAAACAGCGTAACAGTTATTTCGTAGCTCCAATTTTGCTTTTCACTGACATATTTAATTATCCTCTTAAATTCTCCTTCTTTCAGAATGATAGATGGACTGGGAATAAAAAACTATCCAGCAAAGCCTTCCCAAAACAAAGATCAAGATATGGACTCGACCAATCTGAAGCTGTAAAATTAGAATAAAAATTGTCCATGCTCGTCTTTATACACATCTACAATATTAAGCAGTCAAATGTCTTTTCTGCATATAGCTGGAATAATAATTAATAAAAATTACTTGAAAATGAAAACGAAAAATCTATGATTTTGTGGAAGTAAAAAAACACTTATTTTTCGTAATTTCGTAAATAATTTAATTAAAAATCTAAAATCTATTTAAGAAAAACTGAACCAAAAAAGATCACCTACTTTTGTTAAACTTTCAACTCCTGCTCTCGCTGCTGCTGTATGACTCATACAAGTTATTCCTCGGGAATGAACAGCAGTTATATTCACAATAGAACCACCTTTCTTATTCATCCATTGAGAATAAGCTGCAATTAGAAAATACAAATTTATTGTTAAAAAATTAAAGTAAAAATATTCGTTTTTATAGGAAAAAATCAAGGAAGCAAGAAAAGAAAAAACTAATTCATGAAAGTATCAATAATTTTTAAGCATTTAATGCTACTTTTTCTCATTATAATATTTAAAAAAATATTATAATGAATATTTAAAAAAAAAATGGAAGATGGAAGTGTACCGAATCAAAAAAAATTGGATCTGGTAGGATTCGAAACAAAAATATAATATATATATATATATATATATATATATATATATATATATATATATATATATATATATATATATATATATATATATATATATATATATATATATATATATATATTAGGGATGGAGTGAAGTATCGGTATCGGTATCGGCAAGTATCGGCATATTTTCCGATACCGGTATCGGTATCGGTATCGGCCTTTTCAGTATCGGTATCGGCAAAATTTTTGGATAAGAGTAAAGTATCGGTATCGGTATCGGTAGTAGTATCGGCATATTTTCCGATACCGATACCGGTATCGGTATCTGGTAATTTTTAGGTATCGGTATCGGTATCGGTAAAAATTTTGGTATCGCTCCATCCCTAATATATATAAAGGGGAAGACGTACCACAGTCTGAAGCTATGGTTAATTATCGAAGTATTTGGATGGGCTAGACCAGTGATTCCCATAGTGGACGGTTAGGCCCCCTGATGGCGGTGGAAAGATCTGGGAGGCCGTGAGACGAAAATGTTGTCATTAGAAGTTAATAAGTTGAAAATACAAATCCGAGTTTTCTTCTATGTAAAAATGAAATGCATAACACGGTTTCGAAAGCGGACGACTTTACTTTTATAAAAGTAACACATGCACGAAAACACGTAGCATACTTGCAAGAATCTACGATTAAAGGGAAGATATAAGAGGTAAGTTTGACGCTTTCTCTTCATATACTATTTAAACGTTTGGCGTGTTGGTTAGTGTTTGTTCATTATTATATTTTTTATTTTAGCAATTTATAATATATATATATATATATATATATATATATATATAATATATATATATATATATATATATATATATATATATATATATATATATATATATATATATATATATATATATATATATATATATATAGGATGGAGTGAAGTATCGGTATCGGTATCGAGCTTTCGGGTATCGGTATCGGTTGAAAATGACCGATACCAGATTTTTTTAAGTAACCTTAATCCCTTTGGCTTACATTTTTTGGAATGTTCAGTTTCTTTGACTGTAAAGTTTTTAATATATATATAAATTTCCAATTAATTAATTACAAATTAACCGTTAATTAATTTTTTTTGGCTTATATTCTATATCTCTATAACTGCAGTTCCGATTTTGGTCAAATTAGGACAGTTAACTCTTTGAATAACATAGCAACTTGTTATTCTTAATTGTTCATTTATTTAATTACTTGATTAAATTATGTAATTTTTTATTAATATTACGTAATATTTTGAAACGTCGTTTCCCGATAATTTTGTTTCCAGAACACTGATATGTTCCTTTCCACTAAAAGTTTATTATTTAAAATGCATAAAACTGCTTTTCAATTTATTTTTACTCCATTTACTTCATACCATTTGGTTTGTTTTCTTAAGTAGTTTATTTTTATTTTAATCCTTAATTAATCCATTAGTAACATATTAAGATGGCAACCAAGGTACATGATATATATATATATATATATATATATATATATATATATATATATATATATATATATATATATATATATATATATATATATATATATATATATATATATATATATGTATAGGGGAGAACGTGGCGCCGTCCAAAGCGATGCAAGTACCTCCCATTGGGCATAACCCGGGGAGTGACAGTATGATCTAGAGTATAGAGTCTATACTCTAAGTGCTCGACTTTTAATAAAGTTAATGATTTTGACTGCATCAAAAAAAACAGTGTTTAATTCTGGTGCAATTTTTTTAACAACAAGTGCCTCTCGGTGAATCATACAATGTGTAAATGTAATATGATCATTTCCAGCTTTAACAAATGCTGTAAAACCAAGATCTTGTCCGGTCATTGCTGCAGCACCGTCTGTGCACACACCAACACAATTTTTCCAATTTAATCCTTCTTTTTCAAAAAACTCATTTACTTTTTTATATATATCTTTTCCACGAGTATGACCTTCCAGAGGACGACAAAACAGTATATCTTCATGAATGCTTCCCTCATAAATATATCTTACAAAAAGTAACAACTGTGCCATTTTTGAAATGTCTGTCGACTCGTCCAGTTGTATTGCAAACTTTGAGCTGTCTTTAAGCCTCATAAGAAGCTGTTGAAATTGATCATTGCTAATGTCTGAAATTCTTTTGGACACAGTGTCATTTGATAATGGAATTTTACTAATTTCAGCAGCATACTGTTTTCCATGAACAATTTCAGACATTCTTATAGCTGCAGGTAGTAAAAGTTGCTCTCCAATAGTAAAAGGCTTTTTCGTTTTTGCTATCAAATACGAAACTTCATACGATGCCAATAGATATTTATCATTCAAAGTAACATACTTCTCCAAAGTGTTCTTTTCTTTATTTGATGTTTGCAAAAGACGCTCAAAATATTCTATTGGCTTTTTTGATAACGTTGCATGTTTAGTATTCAAATGTCGTTGCAGTTTTGACGGTTTCATGCTTTCTGCAGCCAAAACTTCTTTGCAAATTAAGCACACTGGTTGTTCTTCATTGTTGTGAGAAGAGCATGTGAAGCCATACTGCAAATATGATTCGTCATATTTTCTTTTTTTTGTTTTGCTAGAAGTCGGATTTGAAGCACTGCAACTTGGTTGTGACGGCGTGGCAGACTTATTAGTTGGAATTTTAATTACCCATTTATCCATGATGGTTAAATAATAATAAATAATTAAACAAAATGTAGTTGAACTTTAACGTAATAATTAAAAACACCAACTGAAAAGCCGTCATCTTTGAGTCAACGCATCTTCAAGCCAGCCAGTCTACAGCCAGTGGCTGTAGACTGGCTGTCTTCGGCTTTGGGTGGCTTTGAGTGGCTTTCCTGGCAATCTTGAAGAACGTTCAGTTGAAAATCGAGGAGCGCGTTGTATTTATTATTTTAAATGCTACTTCCATATTTTCATTTATAGGCGGCCCTACATAACAGTTTTGCATTTCCACTTTTTTCAAAAAATAGTTATAATAAAACTACAATAGTATTTTGTATGATTTTTATTTGTATTTATATTTGTACGTAGTGTGTATACTAATTTTAAAATTTTATTTATAATGATTGAAAAGTATCAGATCTTTGCGACCCCCTTTCAGTAGTCTCGCGACCCCCCTGGGGGTCGCGACCCACAGTTTAAGAAGCCCTGATCTAGACCATTCCGTTTCACTCCGTTGCCCTTTTGTTCGTTCCTTTTCGCGTTTCACCTTCTCAGAGGGTCTCTAGTGCACCCTCTCCTCATATTGGAGTGTTTATGCTCCCACTTCTTCTTCCCCCGACTGCCTTCTGATGTTCCAACAAATTTACAAGCGCTTATTCGTACATTCCCTTTTTTTTAAAAAAAATGGAGAAACTCAAAGCAGCCTCAAAGATGTTTCGAGGGGCGGCATCCAAAGAATGCCCTTCATTCACTCCTCACCCAATCATCACTTGAGAGTTTGCGGCCTCCGATGATGGGGATGGTGCCGCCAGGACCCCGCGTTCGGCTTGCCCAGGCACACGGTATTCTTTTTTTGATTAATTTCTGCAACATTTGCGATCTTTTTGTCTAATTCCCCCTTTGTCGAACATCATCTCTCTTCTTCTAAGCCTCATCTATTTTTCCTAACCGAAACTCAAATGTATGAGTGTGCTGAGAACAAACCTTATTCTGTTCTCCCCTACTGTATCCATCCTCAATTTGCAGTCAAAGGCGGATGTTGCGCATATGTTCGCAACAATGTTATTTGCTCTCGTGTCTCAAATATGGAGCCTACTGATTCTCAACTTTATGGCTTAAGGTCTCTTGCAATTCTACTACTAAATTTATTTGTTCTGTCTATTTATCTCCTAATTCTACTGTGTAAAAAATTCTTTTACTATTTAAACTCCAAAATAGAGCACATTCTTTCTTCTTCTCCTTTCTCCGAAATCATCATTTTAGGTGAATTCAATGTTCAACACTGCCAATTAAGGACAGACCGGGGCTGGAATTTGGCCGGGGTTGCCTAAAATTTGTAAAGAGGTCAAAAGCACTGAAATTTTACTTCAAAAAAATTAGATATAAATTTAATTGAGGTTTATTTAATTTAGGAAAGGCGTAGAATAGCCAAAATTCACTTAAATTAATGATTATACGGATTTTCTCCGAAAAAATTCAGAAAATTAACGATTTTTTATAACAAAAAGTACAAAAATAAAAAATTTTTTTTTTGTTTTTGATTCATAATAGGGATTCAACAGCTTTATCTAGGTAAGACCCTAATGTAAAGTTTGAAAAAATGTAAGATATAAAATTATCAATATAACCTGTATTTATACATATCATTGTTATTTATTGCTATGTATCAAACTTGTATCAATTAGCTACATTATTTCAAAATTATTATTATTTTGTTTATACTTCAGTCAATATAGTTAAAAGATTAGCTTCAGCAGTATGGGAGTACTTTACAATGTTTCAAGACAGGCTCGAAATAGCTAAATGTAACATCTGCAGCCAGGTAAATTAGAAGAGGACCTCCAGGTTCTACAAGTAAAAAATTTTCAAGTAACTCTTATGGGGTATCTAAAAACAAAATACAAAGATGAACATTCACTAGCAGAAAAGGTGCGGTCAAAAGAAACAGAAAAAAAAAGAAAATTTTAAAAAAGCAAGAAGGAAAATCTTAATTTTCTTATATTTTGTTTGAATATTTTTTTTAAATTATTTTACTGATTAAGCTGAAATTTTCAGGGTATATGCATTTTGTCCCGAAGTTCTGAGTTGATTTCGATCATTTTTCTGAACATATAACGGTTTGAAAGTTATTTGGACCCAAAGTTGAAAAAAATGAATAGCGTGGTCAAACCACTGGTCCACATGGGCTGAAAATTTAACTGAATAATCTTAGCCCCAATTTTTTTGCATTGGTGAGAACAGATTTTTGATTTCACGTCTAGAAAAAAGTTATAAGCACTTGAAATTTTTTTTTTGCAAAAATCGTACCCTTTTTTTAAAAAAAAATTTTTAAAACAAAATTTACGTTCTACTGATAATCTTCTTTCCCTACTTTCTAACTCTTGGTCCTCCGCTCTTCGGGGTTTCGGTGAATCTTTCGCTGTGGGGCTAGACATATCGAATCCTTTGATAGAGTCTGCCACAAAGCCTTGATTTCCAAACTTCCCTTCTTTCGGAATCTATCCTTCTCTCTGTAACCTTTTCTCTAATTTCCTTTCCGGTCGTTCCATAGCAGCTATTGTAGACGGCCACCGTTCTTCCTATAAATCTATAAATAGTGGTGTTCCTCAAGGATTCTTTTTCTAATTTTTAATAAGGATCTTCTCTCTATTACTTCGTCTCCTATACACTCCTATGCCGATGACTCCACCCTTCATTACACTTTTCAATTTGAAAGAAGTCCCTCCCAACAACAGTTGATAGATTCAAGAAGGATGGCCTTGAGTCAACTGACCTCTGATCTTTCTCGTATTTCAAAGTGGGAGAGTGAAAGCATAATCGCTTTCAATGCCTCAAAAACTCAATTCCTCCATCTTTCTACTCGACACAATCTTCCACACAACTATGATATCTTCTTCGAAAACACTCAACTCAAACCTTCATCTGTCCTCAATATTTTCGGTGTTTCTTTTTCTCGTGATCTTTCTTGGAAAGATCACATTATTTCTCTCACTAAACAAGCTTCTAAGATGTTGGGTGTTCTGAGGTGCCTTCGTGGTTTTTTTACGCCACCCCAGTTGCTTGCTCTGTATAGGGGTGTTGTTCGTCCCTGTATGGGGTACGCCTCGCACATCTGGGGTGGTTCCACACATACAGCTCTTCTCGAAAAGGTGGAGTCTAGGGCCTTTCATCTTATAAACTCTTTTGCTTTTACTTACTCTCTCCAATCTCTTGCTGCCCGTCGAATTGTTGCGTCACTTTCTCTATACTATCGCTATTACAACGGACATTGCTCTTCTGAACTCTCACGTCGCATACCTCCTCCATTGAGAAGGGCTCGTGCGACACGACTTTCTACACAGTCTCATCTTTTCTCTGTCCAATTCTCCGACCCAAGACTTAACCGCTGTGCTCACTCTTGCATGTACTCTACTGGTAAAGTCTTGAACACACTCCCTTCTATTTTCCCAACTTCCTTTGACTTGCACATTTTCAATTGCCGTGTGTCGGGTCACGTCGGCCATTAGCAACCAGATTCATAATGTTCCCCAATTCTGGTGGAATTTGGTATGCCTCCGGCCTTTGCTCACAAGAGGAGACAAAAAAAATAAATAAATAAAAAAATAAAAAAATAAAAAAAAAAAAATAATATATATATATATATATATAATATATATATATATATATATATATATATATATATATATATATATATATATATATATATATATATATATATTATATATATATATATATATATATATATATATATATATATATATATATATATATATATATATATATATATATATATATATATATATATATATATATATATATATATATATATATATATATATATATATATATATATATATATATATATAAAAATGTTAAAATCATATAGCTAAAATTTCAGCACTGAATGTAAAATTGAAAGTTACTATTCTTTAAAAGTTCAGTTCCCATTTTGAAGTCGTAATGACCAGTTCTCATTTCGAATCCGCAAAGGAAAGTTCAATTTTTGCTGTCTTTAAGAAAGATTATCTTAAATAAAATTCTCGAATAGATTTCAAGTTGAAAAATTCTATTAAACTTTAATTGTCAAAAAAGTTCTTAGACATTTCATTCAAAATATATTAAACATATCGTTTGATATAAAATAAATTTGACTATTTAATCTGTCGATTATGTATTGTTTCACTAGATATTCGTGACATTACTGCAGTGAAGAGTTTGTGAATAAACTTCTGGACGAGGGGGATTGGTTCACTCTACTAATTCCCGTGTGAGGAAATAAATATTTCTCAAGAAGAAGCTTTTCTATTATTAAGATCTGCATGAGTAAGTTCTTCTATTGTGTTCTTTCGTTTAGAAGTTGTTCATAATCTCATTCGTAACTAAGATCTGTTTTTTTTATATCGCATTTACAGAGATGCTCTTTTGAATACAAGTTAATCTTATGCAAATTTGGAGAAACCAACCTTGACTCTTGGTTCGGATTATATCAAATTTATCTCTAAGATCTGTTTTTTTATATCGCATTTACAGAGATGCTCTTTTGAATACAAGTTAATCTTATGCAAATTTGGGAGAAACCAACCTTGAACTCTTAGTTCGGATTATATCAAATTTATCTCCTATTAATTCTGCAAAATATACCATCTTTGTTTTTATTAACTTTTCATTTCATATCCTAAATTTAATATAATTGAGAAATATTTATAATTTCTTTGATTTGATATACTAAATATCGGCAGCTTTTGCTAAAAATCTTAACTTTTTCTTGTTTCTAGTAATCTTTCGATTTTGATTAGGTTCAATTTGATAAAATTTTCCCATCTTTCGTTCGTAAAAATATATGCAGTGCATTTTCTAACAATATTGTAAATATTGGAACGCAGTTTGATTGGTTTTTCATAATTGTGCTTTCGTATTTTTTCATTTACGTATATATTGTTTGGAAAATTGTGTGTGTGCTATACATGCAATTTACCTCAAAATTAATAAGAGAATCTATTTCGAGTTAAAGGTGTTTTGTAAAATACCAAACATCTAAGTGATTTCGGCTTAATATTGCCGTATTTTCTAAATTTAAAATTTAAACTAGTAGGTTCTAACTTTGAACTGATATAACAGTCAAGTTATCAGTTTTTTCGCAATATAGCCTTTGAATATCGTCTTAACACACGAGCAGACACACACCAAAATTCGAAAACTTTCATTTTTCGCAAATTTGAATAATATATATATATATATATATATATATATATATATATATATATATATATATATATATATATATATATATATATATATATATATATATATATATATATATATATATATATAAGTGTGTGTGTGCGTGCATTTTTTGTTTTTGTTCCAATTTCGACAATTCTAGTACGATTTTATCGGATTTTTTTGTGTTTCTATTCATTTACACCTATTCACAAATAAGGCTCCTACTTTTCAAAAGAAGAATCCAAATAGTTTCGTCTTTTGAAGAAATTGGCAAAAAAAGCTCTTTCGAGCATTTGAGAAAAAGAAGCTCTTTCGAGCATTTGAGAAAAAGCTCTTTCGAGCATTTGAGAAAAAAAAGCTTTTGGAGCATTTGAGAAAAAGAAGCGCTTTTGAGCATTTGATGAAAAGAAGCTCTTTTGAGCATTTGATAAAAAAGCTCTTTTGAGCATTTGAGAAAAAGCTCTTTTGAGCATTTGAGAAAAAAGAAGCTCTTTTGAGCTGTTGAGAAAAAGCTCTTTTGAGCAGTTGAGAAAAAGCTCTTTTGAGCTGTTGAGAAAAAGCTCTTTTGAGCTGTTGAGAAAAA